>JANHFP010004459.1:45205-56141 GCA_032468135.1 Calamaria suluensis | reverse complement strand
TTTATGTTTGTGATTATGGCTGTACACCGCCCCGGGTCCGCAAGGAGAGGGGCGGTATAGAAATTTAATAAAATAAATAAATAATTTCAAGATCCTGGACTAGAACTTTGAATCATCAACATCCCTAAAACATCAAACGGGCTAATGGAACTGAAGTGCCATGTCAAGATATCAGAATATTGATAGGTTGCTGAAGGTTGCTGTTTGACATTTTGGACATATCAGAAAGTATTGCTCCACTTACTGGAGTGGCTGCTTCTTTTGGAACAGATGCCTGCACAGCAGAAGCAGCAGAAGATGAAATCACCTCTTCTGTAGGAACAGCAGGCTTGCTAGGACCTGTAGATTTCTACAAGGAAAGGAAAGGATTTATCAGTGCATGTAAAAGTGATACAAAAAGAAGCTAACACAGAGAACTGTTTCCGACCTGTCCCTTGATGCTTTTCTAAAACTAAAGGATTTTCAGAAAACCCAACAAGTTCTTCCTCCAGTAATTACTGCTGAAAGGGGAGGGAGAGATGGTATTTAGAGAGAGCATGAAAGGGGATGCCACACTCTTAGCTTCAGCTAATTAAGAAGGCCATGCATGAAGAGGAAGAAGCAATGCAAAGAAGTAGGGCATCCCCACTCTTCTATAATGCAAAAAGCTGAAATTTATTAGGAAAGCAACAGAGAACTTGTCAAATGGCAGCAATGACTGGAACACAAATATCTTTGAAAATTAGGTCAGTTAAAGAACTTGGGATAGGCTAAAGTCCTGCTTGCTGCTCAATGGTGATGTTTAAACCCTTTTTTATAAAGCTTCAATAGGGATTCTCATTTATTTTGCTTCTTCTTCCTGTCCACTCATATTGGTCCTCTTGTTTTCTCTTCCCAGTGCAGCTGCTCCCTTCGTTCATCTCATCTCCCTTTTTCTCCCACTGCTGCTTTAAGTTGGAAGAGGTAGATGGACAGGTGACTGTTTTGAAGAATGTTTTGTGTGTATACATAATAGGAGGCTCATTTGTCTTACAAAGGGAAGAAATTCCAATCAGAAATTACTATAACATTCATTGATATATTTTTGCCCTTTTCTGAGCAAAAGGTCTGGGTAGTGTACATATTCATAAATGCAAATATATCTATAAAAGTATCACTTGAACACATGAATGGATATGAAATATTCACATCTGGATTTAGCTGTAATTGCCAATCCTAGGTTGAAAGGCAGGGAAACTAGGCATTATACAGCATTTACCTAGAATCTATAATTTTTCTATCTCTTTCTTTTCCAAAATAATCATTTTGAGCTCTCAAATAACTTTCAGTTAAGTAAGTAGCATTTTTAAACTGATCCCTGAAAATCATGTGTGCCTTTTTTTTCAAATCAGATTTTGGAAGGGAAATGTGCAATCCATCAAAAATCAATCTTTTCTAGCCTGCTAAGAAAAATAAAATGATTTTGGCTGCCTTCTATAAAAGTCCCTTGTGTTAAATTTTTCTGGCTTATCCAGAAATTTTCTGAAAATGTCAGTTAATGTGTGTCCAAATTTATTAAAGGGGTGTAAAAATGACCCTATAAATACTCTATTGTAGAGATCTAGGTGCTTCCATACTTTGAATAATACTGAATGCAATTCAACATTGTATAAAGTACGCAATCCTACTATAGTTAATAGATTTTTTTAAAAAAATATCTAGAGTGTATGTGTAATTTCATCTGAATGTCAAAAGTCTCTCTCCCTCTCAGACACAACCAATCCTTACCACAGGTGTTTCTGATGTTGATGCTGGTGCAGAAAACCCTTCAGACAAAGCATCAAGAAGTTCACTTTCACTCAGGGGCTAGAAATCAGAACAAATCATTTAAAATGGTTTAATACATGTCTAAATGTCCCTTTTTTCCTTCATAAGGTGACTGAATACAGAACTTTCCATTTAGAACTGTTAATTATGAAAGAATTAAGTGTCCAATTGGAAGACATTAAGTCATAGCAAAAGCTTTCAATTTATTTATTTCTAAACTAGAACAATATATATTAAAGTTTCCTGACCAATCAGTGCACCCACCTGAGGCTTTTCTTCAGGTTTTGGCAAAAGTGGCTTCCCATCTTTATCCTGTGGAGGGAAAAAGGGGAGTCTAGCAATTAGTGCACTATGGCAGTTAGTCAAATATTACACATACTTCTGCCCCAAGTTTAGGACAACACCCATCTCAGAATCAATATATATATATATTTCCAGAGTGACCTTAAGAAATGCCTGCAGCTGCTTTTATTAACTGCATCTTTTAATTAGCTTCTGCTCTTTCCTCAAATATGTTTGTTACAAAGATGGTGTTGCCCTTGCTGAAAGATGAGCTGGAAGATTTAACAACTGCAGGATATATCTTTCCACCGACTTAGAAATTTTGAGAAGAGTCGACATGCAATCAAGTTACGTCACTCATATTAATTCAGGATACTGATATATTGTATGAGGCATTCCTAGTCAAGGATCCATATGCAATTTAAAATGTTATTGTGGAGGTTAAGGTGAACAATATAGCTTCCAGCACTCCCCAAACCAAAATTCAACCTGAAAAGCAGGAATAATTGCAGAAGGAATATTCTTAATTGCATTTTTCTGTTACAAGTTCCAATGATTTTATTGTCAATGAATTTTGCTTTTGAAACTTTATAAAGGCTTTATTTTGTTTTAATGTTTATTAATTTATTATGACATAAAAAGGGACCTGTGAGCTGCCTCTTTAAATTAAAAAGACAAGACAAGCTAGCCTTTTCTATTTACTCTTGCAATGTAACAAACTTTCTGTTCTAGCCCAAATTAGTTAATTATTTCTTTTGTCATAGTAGGCATCCAATATCTTCTAGACCCATAATCCAGATCCATAATTTTCATTAATATGTAACCTTCCTTGCCGATGCCTAAACCAAGCAACTCCAGGGATTTTTTTTGGGGGGGGGGAGGGGGAAGAGGTTGAAGGACCATTAAACAAACACTGGCCATACCAACTTCTGGGGTAAGTCTCAAGTTGATGCATTCCTACATTACAACTGCAAGCCAATTTATGGATCCACATCATTTGTGAGATAAAATTGGAAGTTTTTAGGAATTTAATCTGAGATTTTTGTAATATAAGGTGTATAGTAATATCTCAGAGCTGCAATATTTACAGTATTAAGTGTGCAGTACAGAAATATTGCAAATAGGATCCCGAAAAAGCATCAGGCAGGGTTTTTTGGGCGCTCAAAAAACTCAAAGAGAGCAACTACAATTACAAAATTGAAACCTCACAATATGCACAACAAATGGTAATGCTACTCTTATATTGCTGTGGCTATTTTCTCTCTTTTTTTGATCCCCCACTCCTGTAGACTTTCCAATTTCAGGACACGTATTAGGTTTGGTTATTAATGAACACAATTAACAAATAAACCAAAATAGGTTTGGGAGTTTGCCATCACAGACCTAGCAAATATTTTTCCAGATTAGAAGAAAAACATGAAGAAAATAGTTCAGAGTAATTTGTATATTTAACTGAACTCTTTTACACCACCATCAATATATTCTATATATTGTGTCTACAGTAGGCAAACGCATGAATCCAAAATTCATGATTTGATATACTGAACTTTATGCCACAATTCTGCAGAAAGTTTATAAAAACTACATTTTTAAGAACAAAAAATGTGAAGCCTACAAGAAAAATAAGCTCGATTACCTTTACTTCAGTTAATCTGTAATCAGGAGGGATGGTTTCTTCCTTTTCCCCAAGTTTCTCATGTTTCTCTTTTTTTGATTTTTCCTGAAGAACAAGAACACAAGAAATAGAAACTTTCAACACGAAGACAGTTTCAGTGTAATTCATTAGGATTATCCCATTGCTTTGTATTATACTTATAAAACAATAACTAATTCTATTGTTGACTATCTCAGAAATTATTCCAGCCAATTCCCTACCACATGAAGAGCACGAGGAGAAGAACTCCACGACTAGCCATTTTGAGATATGTTCCTTAAATCCACAGCAACGCCATGCTGTTCTTCTTTCATGCCGCTTTCAAAATACTATTTTAGAATATCTCTGGTTGTGACTGCAATGATGCTTGGTAAGCTTTCAATTCCTTAAGCATAGTTTGTGGAACAAGTCATAATTGACTTGAGTTCATGCATCAGGCTCAGCCACAAACGAGAATGGTTGGATTCACACAATGCATGAAGCCACAAACATATATAATTATGAGTATATAATGTTCAAGTGTTGAAATCCGCCTACTGTTCATGGCACTGATCCACTGTTGGAGAAATACTTTCAAAAAATTGAGAATTAAATGCTAGCAATTTTAGAAAAATTACACTTCGTAACAAACTATTTTGGTACTTTTGGAAGATAAGAAAGACCCCCTCCATTATAACCAGTAAATTAGATATTTTATTACTTTCACTTTATCCACAGCAGGTTTTTTTTCTTCTGGAGCAGGCTCACTTTTTCCTAGGCTTCCAGATAAGGCTTCTAGTGCATCATTAGTTGCTTGTGTGCTCTACAAATGACAAGCAAAATCAATTAAGAGGTATTTTTAAAAAAAACTGATTTAAAAAAATGAAAAATATAATACCATGGATCTCAAATTTAACACAAAATAACAGTCAAGCAAACTTGTTACTATTATGATAGTACTGTAATGTAGAACTGGTTAGACTAAGTAAAAAAATATTAGTCGGTAAAGACAAAATTTATATGGAATTTTCTCCTAGATTAATTACATTTAAAGACTAGTTTGCCAAAAGCATAAGTTATATTGGACCTAGTTACACCCTGGATCGGGGAAGAACAATCTAACAATTCCAAATATAAAAAAGAGAGAAAACAATTCCAGATGATCTCAGCTCCCAAATTATTTATATCAGCATTTCTCAACTTTCATAACTTTAACTGTAGCGTGAACTGCTACTTCTGAGTGGTATATACTGAAAATATATGCTATAAAGGAGGTTTTATAAGGATGCTAAGGATAGCAATAGGAATAACAATCGCACTTAGACTTATATACTGCTCCATACTGCTTTAAAGCAATGGTCCCCAACCTTTCTGGTGCTGGTAGTGCAACAGGGAGGGGAGAGGAAATAGTGTTGCATGTGTGCCACTTGTACAAATGCAGCTTTGCATGTTTACACTCTACTTGGTACCGGGCCATGGACCGAAGATTGGGAACCCCTGCTTTACGACACTCCCTGAGCAGTTTACAATGTCAGCATATTGGAAGGCTGAGTCAACCTTGAGTTGATCATGATCGAACTCCTGGCAGTGGGCAGAGTCTAACCACTGGGTCACCACGGCTTTGCCATAAAATCAATTATAGGACTTGATGCTCAGGGCCATCTTGGAATTTTTTGTATTGATTTTATATTAATTTCTGTAACTGATTACTCACTGGAGAAGTGACTGTAGGAGCTGAAGATTTCACAGAAGACACAGTTGAAGCTGAGATAGCTTCTTCTGCAGATGTGTTCTGGGGTTTAGTAGACTTGGACTTCTAAAGCAAAATGACACAAACAGAAACTGATTACAGGATTTACCTTTGCATACATAGATCAAGAAGCTTTATGTGTTTAACAGGCAGATATAATGAGATTCTGGTCAATCTTAGCACAATTAAAATATTTGATTTAGAAAACATCTGAACATTTCATCTTTATATTATATTCAAGGAATAAATCCTCTTCTATCACGATACTAGAAGTAAATAAAAGTTAACACATACCCTCCCTCCCTTCTGCACATGCGCATATACAAACCCACACAAGCAACTATTGCCCTCTTAAATGTAATTTCATTTTTGTGGTCTGTAAGAAGATACTCACTGGTGAAACTTCTGATGAAGCCAGAGGTTGGACAGGAAGAGTTGCAGGAGACGCAGCTACTTTTTCTTTGGGAGTTTTGGGGGGCTCATCTACCACTGGTTTCTTGGGGGGGGGAATGATAAATGAATTTGAACCATTAAAAGGTATGAGTGTTTGTCAACTGATAAAAGTTGTGAAACAATATAATAACTTTCTTGATTTTATTTTTGTGATACAATTTGCTGATTATGCTTATCCATATATGTTTTGTATGTATATATTTATAATGTTTGTCAGTTGTGTATATGTCTATATGTTTCTTTTTAATTATTTAAATAACTAATAAAGAGTATTTTTTTAAAAAAGGTATGAGTGTTTGAGCACCTTTAAAAGGAGCTGTACCTAAATCTCTATTTCTAAGCATGCTACCTAAACCTTAACTAATGATGAGTTATCTAAGAGCAGAATATAAGGTGAAGTTATAGTATGAATAAATTTGCACAATTTTTTATCTGCTTCTATCCAATGCAGTCTTTCTCAATCTGAAATTCTACTGATGCATTGAGAAATAACTACTCTCAGATTTCTCAAAAGAGCTTCCTAGCTGAGGACTTTGTTTGTTGGATTTATAGCGCTGCTCATCTTTATTTTTATTTTTATTCAGTGTTAAAAAGAAGAACATTTAATAAATCAGAGAAGTTATGTTAACCTGGGCTAAAGAATAGATTTTATTGAGAAATACATGAGAATATTGATTCTAGAAGGATATGATTAGAAATTAGGATGGCACGCTTTTCTCTGGTATGGGAAAAATAGGACACATGGTTATTTTCAGATACAGTACATAAAGAATGGTTTACTAACAATATGGGGAAGAGTGAAAGAAAGATATATGAGGATACCAATGTGGCTTTCAATAATAGAAGCTTTAATACATCCAATACGATTAATATGAAAAATATTGTGAAAAATATAAGAATATTTACCAGCGAAGAGAGAAATAAAATATAAATAGGAAGAGTTTCATAATGTGTGGAAATGAATAGGTTAACTTTGAGAATAAAAGATAAGGAGGAATCATTTTATTTCAAGAGATGGGGATGATTTTAGGTATGGTTAGATAAGAAATATGAATAAAAGATTATAGAGAAATAAATTAGATAAGGTATAATAAAGGAGAGAGAAGACAAAAAAAAAGAAATGGAACCCAAGAGGACACCTGTGTAAATGAAAAAGAGGCGAAGAAAGAAAATGTTATTATATAAATGTAAATTCATGATGATATGTGTGAATTTAGTAAAATGAAAAAGAAATTGAAAAAGAAAGTAAAAATCGGGATTGCTCGAATATCACTTTAGAAAATACTAAATCAAAAATGAATACAAGAATAGAGAGAGAGGGGAGAGGGATAGAGGAGAGGAGAGAAGGCAGAGAGGGAAAGAAGAAAAGGAAAAGGAGAGGAAGAAAAAGAGGGGAAATAAGAGTAGAAGAGATGGTTAGAAGGGAGAAAAAAGGGAGGTGTGGGGGAAAGGAAAGGGGAGAAGGAAAAGGAGAGGAGGAAAGAAGAAAGCAGACAAGAATAGAAGAAGGGAGGGAAAGGAAAGAGAAGAGAAGAGAGGAAGAAGGATCATTGCAAAACAAGGGAGATGAAATGGTAGAAGAGCAACCCCGAATATACTTAAATTGTTTAAGATAAAAATTGTATGAATATGAAAGTTAAAAGAAAATATGTATGTTATATAAGAAATTATACATTTAATATATGTTTAAGGGAAAAAAGAAGGAAATAAAACTTTTTGTACAGTTTTTAAATTATACATACCCACACATACACTCTCTCTCTCCCTTTTGCATATGTGCATATACAAATACACACACAAGCAGCTATTGCCCTCTCAAATGTGACTTCATTTTTGTGATCTCTAAGAAGATACTCACTGGTAAAGCTTCTGATGAAGCCAGAGGTTGGACAGGAAGAGTTGCAGGAGACGCAGCTACTTTTTCTTTGGGAGATTTGAGGGGCTCATCTACCACAGGTTTCTGGGGGGGGGAATGATGAATGAATTTTAATCATTAAAAGGCATGAATGTTTGAGCAACAAATTTAATAGGACTTATGCCTAAATCTCTAGTTCTCAGCATGCTAACTAAACCTTAACAAATGATGAGTTATCTAAGAGAAGAATACAAGTTGAAGTTATACTATAGGTGAATTTACACAGTTTTTCATCTGCTTCTATCCAATGCAATCTTTCTCAATCTGAAATTCTACTGATGCATTAAGAAATACTACTCTCAGATTTATCAAAACAGCTTCCTAGCTGGGGACTTTGCTTGTTGGATTTATAGCGCTACTCATCTTTATTTTTATTCATTTATCTTACTTGTACATGACACTAAGCAGCTTAAGGTTTCCCTTGCACATATATGCTAGTCGTTTCCGACTCTAGGGGCCGGTGCTCATCTCTGTTTCAAAGCCGAAGAGCCAGCGCTGTCCGAAAACATTTCCGTAGTCATGTGGCCAGCATGACTAAACACCAACGGTGCATGGAACTCTGTTACCTTCCCACCAAAGGTGGTCCCTATTTTTTCTACTTGCATTTTTCATCCTTTCGAAACTGCTAGGTTGACAGAAGCTGGGACATGGCACTAGGGATTCGAACCACTGAACTGCTGACCTTCCAATCAACAAACTCACCGTATCCCATTGTACATTGTAACAGATGATTTTATGCGCTATATTATGCTTGTTTGTTTGTTATTGTGGACACTCCCATGTTTGATGAATAGAATGGTCCTAACACTATTTTCTACATCGCATACTGAATTTGGAGTATGAAGATTGTGTATGCCTGTATACAATACATAAATGTTTAAGAAAATTACTCAGAATTGTATGTACATGCGTTAGCGGTGAGGAAGTATGTAAAGAGATTTCAGTTTAGGTCCCAAAACACCTGGGTACAGGGTTCAGTTCAGAATTCTGTGTCAATTATTGGCGGATTACTTGATAGGAACTTTAAAGCACATGACGTCTTGTTCAGTTGGAACTTTTAGTCAAGAATTAAATGACTTAATTCTTCAAATACAGTAAGCAACTGACCCTGGAATACAGCTGGGTTTATTATGTGTTAAATCCTGCTCATTTTTCAATATCTCAAATGGGTTCTTTATTTTCTTGATTTAGATAGAACCGTATGCTACCCCTTAGTCCTTCTAAAACCTGTGATCAAGTGGTAAACTCAATCTAACAAAAGGAGAACTTTATTAAAGACATGTCTAATAAGTAATAGTATTAACTAGAGAACATTGAATACAACTGAAATTAAATCAAATTTCATTTTTATTCCAATTCTATCCATTATTCTGGGGAGCGGAGCCCCGAACTCAAAGGATAAATATAGGCAGGTAAAATTATGTCCACAGATTTAAAACATATTCAACATTTCCTCTACAGAGAGAAAGAGGTTTTATAATATAAAATGTACATTAAACTGGAAAAGAAACGGAAATATCAGGAGAAGGTCAGGTGTAACATGGTTGCCTTTTGTTTTAAAATGTAATACTTAAATAATTGGAATATAGTTGCAACTTCTAGTGATATTGTTAATATGGAAATGTATTGTGAAAAAATAATGAAATAAAGTAGTGAAAAACAAATCTCATTTAAAGCTAACAGAACATTATATAACATTCCTGTAAGCAGTCTGATTGTTAACATCCACTCTCAATTTAGTAAAAGATGAGTGTTAGGGTGCTTCTCTCTAAGAAGCAAGTCCTGTTGTTATAGAAAAGGTCATTTTAATTATGCTGTAAACAACTTAGTTTGCTGGTAGCAATAAAGGAATAAAGGAATCAAAAGGCTTTTTTCTTCTGAATAGGTGATTTGATGTCTCTCTGAAAAATATTATATGTAGAGACATGCTTTAAAGGGGGTAACAACTGTATTTGAAAACTCAAAAGTCCTAAAGAGTATTTTGAATGTAATGCTCAATGTCCCATCACGAAGATATATGTTGTTCAACTCATCCTTTATAGGACCAATCTGTTCACAGCTACCCGTGGAAATATCCCATTCACCTCACTGACATTTCAATCATTTATCCCATTCAGAGGAATCCAATCAATATTCCACATTATTATTCTTTGTTTCTCAATGCTAGGCCTGCTTATCCCATTAATAGATTACATATTGAGATGAGAAAGAGGGAGGGAATACGATTATAAGGCCTTGGAAATTCTAGCTTTCCGAACATTGAATCTACTTTTGACTACATATGCTGTTTTAATAGCTACTTGAGGAACTTTAAAAAAATAAATTAAAAACTAATACCTTTTGCACATAGATAAAAACACATGCTCTTTTATATATTGGTCATAGTGACCCCTCTACTGGTCATGCTGACCCAGAGAAATTCTAATGCTTATCTAAGCAGCCTATTTCTTGGCCGCTCTGCCTGTCTCTTATCTGCAACCAGTTATCATGTGAGGTGTAGCAATGACCTGTACGCAAGCACGCAAGAACAGCCTGAATGAGCTGATCTCCATTTTCTTCTATCAAAACCCACTCATAAGAGTGCTATCTGTATCTGCTGCTGTTGATATCCTCATTACCTTGACAATTGTGACAGGTTGTTACTTTTTGGCATGCTTTATCCTATTAAATCTTCATCTGATATAATTGGTATTTTTCTTATCTTGTCAAAATACCGGCATATTTACTGTATAGCCTCAATAAACATTTTGGCAACAATTACTTCTTCTTAACTCTGGAAGGCTGTACTACATTTTATTCTGCTGCAATGCTTTCTCTCCCCCAAGTTTGTCATTTTGGTCAACTGGAAGGCAAAATCACTCTTGGTCAATAAAGAATTATGTTCTTTTCTGTCATGTCCTACTACCCTACCCTACCCTACCCTACCTTACCTGAGAGAGAATATAATATATTATAACGTGTTATATACCGGTCAGTCCTAGAGGAAATAAACCCTGACTGTTCTTTAGAAGGCCAAATCCTGAAGATGAAACTCAAATATGTTGGCCACCTAATGAGAAGGAAGGACTCACTGGAGAAGAATGTAATGCTGGGGAAGATTGAGGGCCAAAGAAGAAGG
>JANHFP010004456.1:12800-25751 GCA_032468135.1 Calamaria suluensis | reverse complement strand
TGAGGAAGACGGAGAGGTTTGTAGTGTTCTGTCTTCCTACTTCTTATGCTCGCGGTTTACCTATTTATTTTAGCGGGCATGTATTGATTACGGGGATAATTACCCACTTTCCGCCCCGCCCCGTTCGGTGGTGTCCGATTCTCCGAGGCTGCCTAGACGTGCAAGGGGTTTGCCATTGCCTCCTTCCTAAGGGCTGAGAGTGACTGGCACAAGATCACCCAGCTGGCTTTGTACCTAAGGCGGGACTAGAACTCAGGGCCTGCCGGTTTCTTGCTTGATAACCAACTAAACCAGACTGGGTTTCTAATTAGCCATAAGTCCCTCAAACACAGGTGGGAACGCTCTTTTTGGTATCATTAGACAAAGGTAATTGTGTCAAACAATTTAAGAATCACTGAATAAATAATCTGATTTGGATAAATCATGTACTACCGATGATGATTTGCTAGTTGCAAAATCTGAACTCTTCTTATAACTGTACCCAGAATAGTTCAGTTTAGTTTTACTTCCAAAGAAGTATATATAGGAACATGACATTATCAATGTAGTGTCACTAAAATATTGTCGTTTGAGAGGCAAATTGTTTCTTGTTCATGTTCCAAGCCACATCTTAAAAGATTTTGTTCACAAGTAAGTGTTACATATTAGTCTAAAACACAGTTTAAAATGGTGCTACTATCGATTTATTTTGGCTTACACATATATGCTTTGATATAATTCTAGGTTCAGACTTGGAAGCCTCATTGCTGAGTTTTGAAAAGTTGGACAGGGCATCTCCAGACTTGTGGCCAGAGCAGTGTAAGTAATTGAATAAAAAGTAAATAGATGTGGATTACTCTAACGTGAACCAACTTTAGACTCTCCATCTGAAGAGCTGATATTTGTAGTAAGTTGATATTTCTATTGCAAAGATTAATAATTAGACCTTTTAGATTTCCTACATAGGGATGTCAAACTTGCGTCATCACGGCAGCATCACGTGACATATCGGGACTTTCCCCCTTCGCTAAACTGGGTGGGGCCAGCATGTGCCACATCCAGCCCATGGGCCATTGGTTTGACTTCCCTGTCCTAACACGTTGAGATAATAGGTCTAAGTTTCTAAAGTTTTTGACTAGTTTGTAGGATAACATTAAAAAGTATATTCAAGCAATATAATAACTATATATGGCTAATATAGTTTAGTATTACACAGTTTTAAAAAAAGCCAAATATCAGTTTGTGTAGCATGACAGAGCTCTTCAAACATAATGCAGAGCTAGAATAAAAATTACATTTTCTGCAGGATCCAATCTGGGTTGGTCACTGAGACCAAACATTTTGTCTTCTCAGCTTTCAGACTCATGCTGAAGCTCATCCTCAGGGAACTTTTCTGTGTACTAAGCACATAGCGAAGTTCCCTGAGAATGGACTCCAGCATGAGCCCGAAAGCTCGGAAGACAAAACCTCTTGTCCTGGTAACCTCTGGTCCTGGTAACAGATTGGATCCTGCAACATTATCCTAGGACTGGTATATTTGCCTTTATTCATGATTATATTTTGTCTTTTTTCATTTACATTCAAACATAATAAAGTTGTCTTAATGAAATTAGTTATTTCCTATTTATTCAGAAGTTCAAATGTAAAATATATTCTATACAATTGGAAAAGGGACTCTGTGTTTTTTCCCATCTTTCCAAATGTTTTGTTGCGCAAAAGAGATTCATGGCCTATATAAGGTATTATTGCCTTTTATACTGAGATTTTCTTCATTCCTTATTTCTACTAGAAAAAGTAAGTCATTAGGATCTCATTGCCTTCCTATTAAGCAAATGCTAAGAGTTGTATAAATGCAACTCTTGCATTTAGTGCACTGCAAGATAATTTTTTTTCATATATTTGAGCAAAAAAGAAAATATTAGATGTTCAACATATTTCAATCTGAATGAGATGAATAATCTGAATAATTATTTGAATGTGAATAATAGATACTTGCTTATATTAAAAACATCATCAGAATAATTTTAAAAATGGGCAAGTGAATCCTTTAACCATTTTGAGTTAATATTTGAGATTGAAGTAAAAAAGCAGATCTTGTTGGGAAGTATATTGCTAATACATATGTGCATTTTTACTGTGATAAGCCAGATACGGCATTTAAATGGTGTTTGTTTACACTGATGATTCTAACACGAGCTGTCCTATTATATTGCTTTTAACATGCTTAAATTTGAGCATGTTTATTCATAGGCAGAGATTTAAAAGAGTTTAAGAAGGTAATCTTGCATAATTTATTTCAGAAGTTAATTCTATTGAGTGTGTGCAGTGCACATTTACTCAGAAATAAATAATGCTAAATGTTGTGAATAAACATTTAGGGTTGACTGTAAGTGCTACAGTTTTTTTATTTTTAAAAAAGTAGTATGGATGAAAAGATGGCTTGGTGATAAATAAAAAAAACAATAGTATAATAATCACTAAGCATTCATGCCAATGTTATAGACACATAGTTTAATAGCTTACATCAGACTCAGAGCTGAGCATAAACTAAGGATAAAATTTATATATGTGCTGAATTATAATGTAAAAGTTTAATTAACTGACAGAAATGGTAATTGCCTTTAAAATTGTATAAACAATTGTAAAAAAAGCCCAACTACAATGCATTTACTATGTCTGTCTTGCCTCCAGTACCAGGTGTTGCTGAATTTGCAGCTTCTTTTAAAAGTGTAAGTATTGATAAGTAAAAGTGTAAGTGTAAAAATTGATGTTTGACATAAATAGGCTTTGCAGTCCTAAAATTCTACAGAAAATGGAGCTTATCACAATAAAAAACTAGCTAAAGTAGAAAATAATTGAAAACTTATGAATGCCTAGAAAAATCACTGGAACTATTTATTTTTTGTTTTCTTGCTATGTTTTCCTAGTATATTTTTCCCTCGTGCAGTAACAAGCAAGATTGTACCCTAGTCTAGCAAGTTAATATTGGCTTTTAAAAATAGCTTTTACTTTGTTGCCTTGAAAAGAATTGTTCCATTGGCTGTAGTAATGTTTTAGAAATGTTTTATTTAATCAGAGTAGAATTTTGTAAAATGTTATGGTTCTGCATTTCACTCAGTTATTATACAGTTTAAAAGGTTTCTAAAATAGATAATAATTTGTTTATGAATGCTTATTCTTAATAGCCCATCACCAGTTCTCCACCTAAATGGATGGCTGAATTAGAAAATGATGATATTGACATGTTGAGAGGTGAGTTTCTAGTTGGTGCTTGATAAAAATCATTTTTTTACCTATGTGGTTAATATTAGATTTTATTGTCATATAAAGATCTGTTGGGGTTTCCTTTCTTTCATTTTGAGTTTATACTGAAGAAGTCAACATAATTATTAAGGCCAGTAATTATGACACTTTTTAAGTATATACTTTGGAGGTAAATGAATTTAATTTGTTTTTAATTTCTTTGTTTGTTCTGAGTCCTGAGAGTATTTTCCACTCCACACAAACAACCACTATAAAGATTTTGTTTGCTTCTTTCATTCTCTTTTTTTATCAAACTCCTGGGAGTTTCTTTTCCTGTCTATTCCTCAGCCTGCCAGTCACTCTTCAAGGAAAGTAACTTACAGATTTGGACACCACCTTTCCACGCATGAAGTAAATTTAACATATTAAGCGGTTAAAGGGAATTGAGATTGGAGGGTAAGATTTTCGCTTTAGGAAAGTTTAAATGCAACATGTGTGAATTATGCAGAGATACAATGTTGCAATCCTGATATTTTTCTGCTTGATAAGGGAAACATTATAATTGCTGCCATCAAATAATGTGACTACGTCATTGCCAGATTAACTATGTGAAACTTGGACCATGTTCTAACAGTACATATTTGAAAACTATATTCCCAGTTCTCAGATGAGCACCAAATGCAGTCTGAGCTTCATAGGATGGGGGAAATCAAGCTTGGCTGACAATTTATAAGTTTTGGCTAAAAGTAAACTCTTGTTTGTTGAATTTGGTTTCCTTAATAGCCCTAGAGAGGTATCAGCATTACTGAACAAATTTATGTTTTTCTGCAGAGCTTTTGTAATCCATGAAATATGGACAAGCTAGAGCAGGGGTGTCAAACTCTTAGATCTGGCCCACGATGCCGACATGAAAACAGTGAAAGATTGGCCTGCGGCCCATGCTGCCTCTGCCAGCGTGCGGCTCTCTCAAGGTCTGTTTCACTGGCAAAGGGTTGCAGGAAGCCGTTGCAGCTGAAAACTTAGCTCAGGAGCCCATTTTTGCTGGCAGAGTGCTTGGGCCAGCACAGGTGCCCCTGCTAGCTGGCCTTGCCCCCAGGCCATGCCTCCCCAGTGCCCCGTCCTGAAATCAAACACAACCGTTATGTGACCCTCAATGAAATCGAGTTTGACACCCCTGACATAGAACAAAACAAGAGTTATGTACATTTTGTTTGGGTTCTCTGGGTGTGATTGCTGAACGTTAGCCTCTTGGGACATCTGGGGAATGTGTGGGTTGAAAAAGTCAGCTCCACCTCTTTTTTTATATACCTCTTAATTTTTTTGGGACTTGCATGTAAAGTATCCTTGAAAAAGTTTTCATAGGTAAATTGGGTAATCCTCAATTTACAACCACAGTTGAGCCCCAAATTTCTGTTTTTAAGTGAGACATTTGTTAAGCAAATTCTGCTTCATTTTATGACATTTCTTGCCACAGTTGTTAAATGAATCATTGTAGTTGTTATGTTAATGACCTGGTTGTTAAGTGAATCTGGCTTGCCCATTGACTCCATTTGCCAGAAAGTAACAAAGGGGGATCACATGACCCTGGGACACTGCAACTACCATAAATATGAAGCAGTTGCCAAGTGACTGAATTTTGATCACATGACCATGAGAATACTACAATAGTCATAAATGAAAAATGGTCATTTTTTTCGATGCCATTGTAACTTTGAATGGTCACTAAATGAACTGTTGTAAGTTGAGGACTACCTGCAATTTACATATCCTCTAAATCAGTGTTTCTCAAACTTGATCAAAAATTATGGGAGTTGACGTTTATCCATCTTAAAGTTGCTAAGGCTGAGAAGCACTTCTCTAAATCATTTTCTGATCAAAATATTTATATCAAAACAGCTCCTATCAACAAAAGAAAAGAAAAAAAGGGGGAAAAAAGGAAAGGGAGAAGAAGATGGATGTTGGGGAAAAATACAAATTCCATCTTCTTATCCATCCATCCATCTCCTATTTTCTATATCACAACAATTCTGTGATGTGTGTTGGGCTGTGAAAGACTGGCCTAAAATCACCTAACTGGCTTTCCTGGCTAAAGTAGAACTAGAACTCCCTAGTGATTGTTCGATGTTACAACGGCACTGAAAAAAGTAGCTTATGAAAATTCTTCACACTAGAACTAGACCTGTACGCACTCACAGAGAGGGCTTGATGAGGGTCCCATCGACTACCATGTGTCAACTGGTGACCCCCAGGAAAAGAGCCCTCTGGAATGAACTTCCACCTACGCTGCGAAGGCTCCCGGATTTACTAACGTTTCGCCGAGAGCTGAAGACATACCTCTTTCGACTTGCCAGCCTGGGGTAATTTTAATGGGGAGTTTTATATAGAATTTTGAATGTGAAATCTTAAATTTTAAAATTTTAAATCTCAAATTTCAGTAAGCCATAATCGATTAGTTTAATTTTATTTTAATTGTGTATTTGTATATTTATGTTTTAAAGTTCTGGCTGTACACCGCCCCGAGTCCGCAAGGAGAGGGGCGGTATAGAAATGCAATAAATAATAATAATTCTCACATCTGGACCGTGGAAGGTGGAGGTTACCAGGCAACCAGACAGCATTTTGATTGGACCGTGTGACTTGATGGCTTGGGGTTGTGGGAAAACTTTCTCTTTTAACTGGGTTTTCACCAGATATGTGCCAATACAATATTTCCAATAAAGCTATCCTTTGAGGAATCTACCTGCTTGCTAGGGATGTATTACTTGGAACCCTGACTCTTATTCTTGTGTCTGCTCTATGGTCAAAATCTCACTGCAAATATAACGAGGGCTTCCAAATGAACAGGAAATACCTGGGACCTCGGTCCCTATGACAGCACTGCCCCAAGATGACAAGAGCTGGTCCGGAAAAAGCTCCGCCCCTTTTAATCGCTGGGCAATCTTTTGCGCAGAAACGGCATCCTTGAAGTGCTCTCGCCATGCCAAGGTTGAGCACAGGAGGCATAATGTCTTCCCTGTGCCTGTGGGGCTCTCCAAGATCCCATTCACTTGCTGAAATGAGAATTAAACGGGGGGAATTAAAAAAAAAATACTGAAGTACCAGAAGAGGATAAACATTTCCACAAAGTCATTCTATGCATTTCACAAAAGGCTATTTAGCATCTATCATAGACTGGAATCCTAGACAAGGTCGGATAGTCTTCGACTCTTTGTGAAGGGAGGGCTGTTCAATTTTGACATAATTGGCCTCTTTGACACTTCTTTTAAATCAATGGTCCTCTCTGTCCAGGCGGTCTCAAGGACCCTCTAAAAGAATGCAAGTGACCAGCTGTTACAAGGAATATAAATCCTTCCATTCCCCACCATCCAGTCAGAGCTGAAGAAGCTTCTTGGATGAGGGGAGACATCTTCAAAAGAAAGAAAAAGAAAAGTCCAGTTGCCTCCTAAAAAAGCATCTTTGGGCCAACCATGACCTGGATGACGGAGAATCTCTATAGACAATTAGGACCAGAATTTCCATTGTTAAGCAAGGCAGTTGTTAAGTGAGCCACGCCCGATTTTATGAACTTCCTTTTGAGATGACCAGATATTAAGCGAATCTCATGGTTTTTGGTGACACAGCTGTTAAAATCACACGGTTGTTAAGTGGATCCAGCTTTCCCCGTTGACTTTGCCTGTTGGAAACCAGCTGGGAAGGTTGCAATTGGCAGTCACGTGATCTTGGCGATGCTGCCACCGCTATAAATGCATGCCACTAGCCAAGCACACAGTTTTGATCACCTGACCCTGGGGATTGCTGAAATGGTCGTAAGGGCAAGGACAGGTCATGTCACTTTTTTTTCAGGGCCACTGTAACTCTGAACTGTTGCTAAGTGAATTGTTGTAAGTCAAGGATTCCCCGAACAGTCTTCATGGAATCTTTTAGCAGCCATTTTATGGTTCCTAAAGATTCCCAGAGGGCGTTGACGCCAATCTGGATTTTGGGGGTCACAGTTAAGGCAATGGTACCTCTCTGCCCCTTAACCTCTATTCTCAGAAAATCCTGAAAGAATGTGTTCCTCACATCACCCCTGCCTACATTCCAGTGACATTATCTGGCCATGCCCCACCTCCAGCCGTGGAGATGATTTTCAAAAAGAAATGTGACCCCTAGCTGTTAAAAAATAATGCCCATCCTTGGCCAAATTAATGGATCAGTACTGTTCAAGAGATTGCTCCTTATCCCTGGAGAAACACAGCAGGAAAACTAGTTTGTATTCTGCTTACACAATCATAGGATACAACCTACATTGAACTGTTTGCCTGAAAGGAAGAAATAATAAGGAACCAATTTTTCAGTCAATAACCGTAAGAAGCGGACCAATCAATAAACGGTATATTAAGTTACACAAGCTTTTATGTTGCGACGTCTAAGCAGACAGTCACCCTCCTACCAATAGTAAGACCACCTATTACAACAGCAAAGCCAAACTATTGCTCTGCAAACCTTTCCCTGCTTTGTAGAATGCTTTGCTCCCAGTGATGAGGAAAGCCTCCAATTTCCTGGCCTGCCGCAAAGGGGTCAAAGCCTTAAGTGAGGGACACAGCAGCCCAAGGTCACGGGGCTGGTTGGCCCCATGGGAACTCCTCCCAGTCTACATTAACAATTCTTAGTCTTTCCATCTTGGATCTCTCCACCTCTTGCAACGTTATGTTGATATAGACAGACAGACAAGACAGACAGGGATGGGTGGGTGAGTGAGTGAGTGGGTGGGTGGATGGATGCATGGATGAACAGAAAGACAGGCGGACAGAAAGACAAACAGACCCTTTGATTTCAAAAAGACGCTAGGTCTCCTGATTAGGGCAATAATAACATTTACAAAACACTGCAAGAGCAAAGTCTTTCCATAAAATTACCTTGCAGCATTAAGCTGGCAAAGAATGTGTTTTCTGACTTACTAAAAATGTAGGAGGAACAGATTGCATGAACATAAGGGCTTCTTAAGTGTTTCTTTCCCTTCATCAAGAAAAAGAGAACCCACCTACCCACTTCTCTACTTCCAGGTCTCATGTAAACATGGCTGGCACTGATAAAGAGAAGGGACTGAAACAAAGCTTCTTTTCAGGAAGTTCTAAGCAGGTTTCATATGTTCCAAATGCATCTGTTTTACATAAGGTAAAATATATGCAGAATCCAAAAACGTGTACATCGATACAGTTAACTAAGCCAATTCTATTTTTGATTTTAGAAGATCATATTTATTACGGCTGCAATACTTTCAAAGCAATTCTATACATCATCACTCAAAACTATGTCATCTAAGATTATTTTCAAGAAGATTAATTCTGGATTAATCAATTAAATCACAGAATAGTAATTTTTGCAACCAGCTATGTCAGACCTGTTATGAAATATTACGAAAACACTCTAAGCACTCTGACTGAAATAATCTTGTCCTCGTTAATATTTAGCACTAACTAGGATCTTTCTCTTGTAGTTTTATGTCCATGAAATGCAGTGTCATCTTTATTTTCTGATAGGAAGATCTATTTATTAGATATAAATAACACCCAACTCTGGGCAGCTCACCATAATAAAACTACAAACCATAAAAACAAAAACTAAAAACCTAGCACCTCAATCATCTTCCCATTCCACAGTCCAATAACTCTAGGGAATTTTTAGAAGCCTGGAACTTTGACAAATTAGCCATCAATAAACACATAGTCATAAACAATATCCACACAATATACGGTAGACTACACAAAAGAGACAATTAAACTAGCAAAAAGGGAGCGAAAAGACCATTCTCCGGGAGCAACCAACACCCAGATGAGCATAGATTAACCCCAAGATAAACTTCAGATCAACAATCAAGAAGTAAGCAATACCCCAATCAAGAAACCGCCAAGGAAGCAAACAGCTCAATCAAAGAACCTCCAAGATCACCCCCACCAACACTGACAGGGCAAGACACTAAAATATAATCTCTACAGTAAAAAAAAAACTTAAAGCAAATCTCACTCCTTACTAGCAGTGATGATGTTACCTAGTTTGGATAATGTCTGCAAGAAAACAAGCAAGTTCAGAGAGCCTCATTTCAAATATTCTCCTTTATTGATACTCAATTGTACCTCTCTGTCCCTGGTATACTAAGTGATGCTGCAGGTGTCCTGTTCTGGAACCCGGAAGCTATAAGGCTCCAGATTGCAATAGGCAGCATTTTGAATTGAACTTAAGCAAATTGATACAGCTATCATAGTATAGATCAGTGATGGTGAACCTTTTTCCCATCGCGTGCCAAAAGCGGAGTGGAAGGGGGGGCACCTGCATGCCAATACCCATAATGCTATTCAACACACACACCCTGTGCATGTGCACACATACACTGTGCATGCTCCCCCCTTGCTTTTGGCACCTGATGTTAGGGTAGGCCAGGTAGGCCCATTTTTCAGCCTCCACTTCCTCCAGGGCCTCTTAGAGGAGGCTAAAAACTGGCCTTTCCACCCCCTTGGAGAGCCTCTGGAGGCCAACAAATGGCCCATTTCCGAACTCCCAGAAGGCCCATTTTTCAGCCTCCACTTCCTCCAGGGCCTCTCTAGGAGTCAGAGAAGGCTGAAAACGGGCCTTTCCATCCCTGGAGGCCAAAACCAGCCTGTTTTTGAAGCAGAAGTGGAACCTGAAGTTGTCGAACGGGCCATTTTTTAGCTGTGCAGGTGTGCTGACCAATACGGCTCTGCGTGCCACCTGTGGCACACGTGCTATAGGCTTGCCATCACTGATATAGATGCAATGTTGCTAAAACAGACATTTTGTTCACTTGAAGCTTCAAAGGCAGTCCATGTAATGATGTATGTTGCATGTTTCAAAGTTTCTTTCATTTGACACACATGTAGGCTGAATTATGCTTTACTTAGGATTTCATCAAATGCTTACCTTTTGCAAGCATTCAAGCACTTTGGACATATACGTCTCCTGACATTCGTAGGGTGGAAATGGAAAGTCAATAGTAATGTCATTTAATTTTATTTGGGGCATATTTCATCTGGCATCTCACGATCACAAAACCTAAAATCAAGAATATTGTTCCATTAGTACTAAATGACAACAAGACAGTTCATAATCTCCCAAATTCTACTTCAGCAGTGAGAGTTCCTTTTTAAAATTTTATTTATGTATTAAATTTGTTTACACATCTCATCACAAAAAATCCCTTTAAAATCTCAGTGTTTTATGAAACCCAAAATATCTGACCCATTCAGTCATGATGAACTACATATTTCTAGTTCTCTATGAAGATCACTGCAAACTCTACTTTTAAATAGGTCTAGAATATTATGAACAAGCAATTACAAGCCCAATTTTACTGTCTGGGCAAATCAGAAAAAAAAATTGCCCGATCTCCTCACCTTGTTAATGCAAAAAGGTCAGATGCTAGACACAAAATAATTTTCAGTATTGGACCAGTCAGATAATAGTGATTAGAAGTCAATGATAAAGCTTCATAACAATACAATATGCTTCATTACCCAACTTGGTAACACTGAAGATGTTACCCTAGTTAGGTAATGAAATGTCACCAAGAAAACCACCAAACTCAGAGAGTACCAAGGACCCCACAGTCGTCCAATGCAATCGCCACTCCCTTCTAGCCAGCATAGTCATAATCCACTCAGTATCAAGGATGCAGCTGTACAGGTGGTCAACAGTATTAATTATCTGGGAGTGCAGATAACTAACAATCTGAACTGGTATCTCCACGTCATCCTTAGCGCATACTAGCATCTGCATTTTCTGCATCAGATGAGGAGAGCATCTCTCTCTCCTTCTGTCCTGGCCACTTTTTACAGAGGCACAACTGAGTGTTTTAACAAACTGCATCTCTTTGGTTTGGTGAGAACAGTGCCTCAAATAGAAAGTCTCTACAGAGAGTGGTGAGGACAGCAGAGACAATTATAGCACAATATTTCCTGTAATTCAGGGTATCATTTATAAGCACTATATGCTTAGAGCTAAAAGCATTGTCAGAACCCACCCACCCCTGGTCTGTTTTTGTTGCTCTCCTCTGGGAGGAGGTTTCAAAGTTTTTCTGTCAGAACTGCCAGATTCTGTAACAGCTTTGCTCCCTATGCTTCAACCTAGTAAATTTGCAAAATTTGTTTTTCTTACCATGTGCATTTATACATCCGAACTAGACTGTGTTGTTCCATGGGACCATATGATATATGTGGGTATATGCATAATTTTGTATTTATTTATTTTGTCATGTTTATGTAGTATATATTGGAGGTAGTGACCCTTGAGAGATGTATGCAACAAAATTTCATTTAATATATGCCAATTAGCATACATTCAATGTGACAATAAAGTTATGACTCTATTCTCACTGATGTTATCTAGTTTAGATAATAAAATGTCTGCAAGAAAACAACCAAGCTCAGAGAGCACCAAAGACCCTCCTCTTCCTTCTAGCACTGATGACATTACTTAGCTGGGTCATGAAATGTCTGCAGGGAAACAACCCAGCTCAGAGAGCCCCAGCAACCTCCCCTTTCAACCCTGTTACAAATATTAACTAAAATATGACAGGATAGGCAAGGGACAAGGAATGGACTGGAAAAAATAACAGAACTGGAAGGGATCTTGAAGGTCTTCTAGTCCAATCTCAGACTCAGGCAGGAAACCCTCTACCATTTCAGACAAATGGCTGTCTAATCTCTTATTAAAAACCTCTCTTTTTGGGAGCATTCTCTTTTAAACCAGGAACGCCTGTTGGCTCGCTCAAGTATTCTCTTTCCTTTCAGATTATGAATAGGTCCTAAAGTGGAATACAATAGGGGATATCATTTCTTAACAAGTAAATGAAATTAAATGGGGGTCAATTTTTTAAAATAATATTTTATTAAATTTAAAATATTAAAAACATAAAAACAGAAAGAAAACAACAAAACATAGAACACATGCACAAACGAACACATGATTAAATATTTCACTTCTATTTCTGTATCCTATGTTTAAAAAGTGACTTAAGATATTAAAACTAAATTCTTTGTTTTGTGCTAAAGCTGAAAAACACGGTTTATCTTCTGTATATATTTAAACAATCATCTTTCAATTTTAATTTAAAGGGTTTTCAATTGGGAGCTTTACTAAAACAATCTTAAATGTGTGTGTGTAAGAGTCCTTGGGTGAATGTTAACATTGTTCATATAACAAGAAGCGAGACACCACGTAGTTGTAATAATAAGAGAAAAAGAACACACGGCACAAACTTAAGAAACAAAAAGCTGTACGTAAAGCATGAGGATTGTGCTCGGTCAATATTCTATACAGAAAATTTTATTCGTTTGGAGGTTTGGTGTGGAAAATAATTTATTTTGTACTAAAAAAGAAAGGTTATGAATAGGTCCCTGGGTCCCCCTTCCCCCCCCCCAAAAAAAATGACTCAGGGGGTCATCAGGGTCGAGTCCCCCACCCCCACCAGGCCCTCAGCGGCCTGAGGTGGAAAAAACAAAATCTAGGCCTCAACCCTCTCCCCTCTCCCCTCCCCCACACTAGGGGAAAAAAAAAGACACCCCCATTCTGAGGGGCCCCGGCGGGGTCCCCTGCTTTCTGGCAGGACGGCACCCGGAGATATTGGCCTCCCTTCCCGCCGCTCTACTCCGGTGAGCGGGCCCTGCCCACCCGGCGGGAGCCTCATCCCGCGCGGCCTCCGCCAATTCCCCTCACGCACCTCTTTACCAAGCG
>JANHFP010004454.1:67230-77819 GCA_032468135.1 Calamaria suluensis | reverse complement strand
GGGTCGCTTTAAAGATCATTACCATGACCTTAAAACGAACCCGGTACCCCACCGGTAACCAATGCAGCTCACGCAGAATTATCCTGATTATTTGCTTAAAAATAATTATCCTGATTTTTGCTTAAAAACCAATCTGTTTCCCATAATAAAATTTAGTTTAACACCCAGACACACACACCCAGACACACACCCACACACCACACTGTTTTGTTACAGTAGAAAGACAAGTAGTGAAATGTTCAAGAGCTTTGGTAATGGAATGTAATATGCACTTGTAGAAAGTAAAACTCAATATCCTCTAGTACTTATATCTATTGCAGTACATTAATTATAAAAATGTTTCATATTTGAAAATGGAAAGGGGCTGTTATAAAGACGGGAAATTACTTTTTTGCTTTAGTAGATAGTGGAAACCATTCCATTTGAAGATTTCCATTTACTGTTTGAGGCTTTATTTATCCAGCATAAAATGTATCCAGTTACCTGGAATGGAGTGGCAGAGGGGTGCGTCTCTGTCTCTGAACTCACTGCATTCCAATCCAGATAACAGTTGATTGTTATATTCAGCATTCTCAAGATTCATATTCTTGCCTACTGTAGTGTTTGATAATTCTTCTACAATCAACGCATTCACACCAAGACCCAATTCCTTCTTTGGAATCTTTAGAGATTGTCTTATGCAAAGTTGAATTATTTCATGACCTAATTTTGGAACTTGTTGACTATTTTATGATAAAGAAGAGCAGATGATGACAATAATGATGATGATGGTGATGGTGATGGTTTTCTTCATGATCTCACTTTATGAGAATCATGTTATATCACAGAGGAGGAGTCTCAAAGCTACTTTTTCAAGGGGCAACTGGACTTTCTTGTTTTTTTCTTTGAAGATATTTTGCTTCTCATCCAAATAGCTTCTTCAGCTCTTCTTCAGCCCGTGGTGGGTATGGGAGGATTTATATTCCTTGAAGACAGTTGGTTGTTTGCATTCTTCTAGAGAGTTATTGGGGCCACTTGGGGAGAGTTATTGGGGCCATATGCATCTTCAGGGTCCCTTCAGTAGAGCAAATGGAGCTTTCTTGGAACTGATGAAAGGACTGTATTGTAATCTGTTTTACTCTTTCTTTGAGAAGTTGGGAATATGCTTTCTGCAGGATGTTTTCTGCCCCATGTCCTTTCACTGTTGAACACAGATGCAGGTTGTTGAGGATGAGTCTGCTGTCTGTATCTCAAACTGAAGCATAAATGATACCTGTACTCTGCAGTTTTTCTGAAAATCTGTTCATCTGTATGCTAATTGAAGGATATTTATCTCAAAGTGCATAGCTAAGTGTCTATGGAGATTCTTATTTATCCCGGTCATGGCTGTCTCAAATATGGTTTTTCAAGAGGCAACTGGACTTTCTTGTTTTTTTCTTTCAGAGAATCATGACCTGGATGACTGAGAATCTCCATAGATACAGAGGAGGAGGTGGATCTAGGATTATCGGCGTCTTTCCTTTCCTTTCATTGTATTTTATTTGTTCTCAAATGAAATTAAGTTTATATCGGTAAGTCCATTTTGGATTGCTTATTAGATTGCTTTTAAAAATAATACTTTAAAATGTATTATTATCATTTTATCTTGATTTGCAGTACACTGGTTCACTGCTATATTATTAACACTGATTTTTTTTACTATTTTTATTGGGCATAACTTGAGGGAGAAAACCTGAGGACTATATATTGTTGGTATTATGTGACACCAACTAATTATCGGCTTTCCAAGCAATGCCATGAAATAAAGAACGAGATGTTGCAACATTTTAGTTCACAGTGTGCCTTTGTGTGTTCATCTGAATAACAAAAGCTGCAGCTCATATCAAAGGTAAATAAAGTCAGTGTTGAGGTAACAGCTGTTGAAATAGCGGCCAAGCACCTGGGATAGCCAATCAGAACTTTCCTCAGCCATACCAGGAGAAGATTGGTCTGGTCTGGTCCTCGAAAATCTGCATTGTAGTAACTCTCTTGATGCTGATTAAACCCTAATCCCCATGCATCCACAATCCCTACCCGACACAAACCCAACACCACACCCAAGTACATAAGCTTCCAGCTGTCGAGACGGTAGGGATTCAACACTAATACTATTTCAGACAACTGAAACAATAGCTTTGTGGGCACCACATGGCCCATAGGCTTCTTACGTGGTAGAATATTATTTATTCAGTTTCTTCAAATGGATTAACACCAGATATGTTAGATTACCATTACCATCCAACCATTCATTTCATGGATTATAGATATTGCATTTCTTGGGAAATATCTGAAGCTGAAGTTTATTATTGCCTTGCACTATCTGCCAGGATCTTTGACAAGGATCTTTCATATCTTTTAACTGAAGTTATAACTATCACATATAGTCATCATCTTTGACCAGAGCAGAAAATGTATAGCTCCATATTCTAAAAAGTGTATTTCCCGTCCACACCACTATGGATTATAATACATATCAACTATAGTAAAGGTCAACAATTATTACTGCTTCAAATACATTTTATGAAACTCTGCTTTACTGACATGATGAAATAGTAATATTATTTTTACAATATCTCTAAATTAATTAAAGATACATCAGTTAACTATAAATAATATCTAGTAACTTAACTTTAATTTTCTAAAAACCCAGAAGAGAATTTATACATTCCTGAATATGCTTGAGATCTTACCTTAATATTTAAATGTAATTGAATGTATTTCAAACAGAGTTCAAACCAATGTTTAGATAAAGATTAAGTGAGGCTCTATCAATCCGGAGTTTGTTATCAGACAAACTCTATCAATCCTATTAGTTTGTTATACTTTGCCTTAAATAAGCTTGGAGAACATTAGACAGAGTTCCTGGCTTACTGAAGGAAAATGGGTTCATAAATTTGTAACATTTCTCACATCCTTGGAGCAGCCTTTACTTCTCATTGAAGTCAACTATATCATAGACTTTGTATATGAGTGACATCAAATCAATTTGTTAATTTATAATGTTTATTACATTCCTGATAAGATAACTCTTATATTAAAATATAGTGGCCAAACCAATTTTCTTCTGAAAAATATGTTTTTTCAGACTCATAAATGTATCCACATGCAAACACATACAGACATAGATGATACTTACTATATTTTAAAATAATTTATTTCATTACATACTGTGGATAAAATATGTACACACAGCACTAGTGTAATACACATTGTATTTAATCTTTGTCATCATATCAATTTAAATATCTGTTGACTTATAATTTAGGTCTAAATTACATAAATGGTAAATATCAGACATTGTCATTTATCAAAATGGTAATTACTTCTTCTGTGGTAATATTTTTATATCCATATTGTCACTATTATAGTATCTGTTGGATGAATTGTCCTCTCAATAAAGTACAGTTGTTTCTCTTAATCATTATTTTTATATGTATATTTTCTCTTAATCATTATTTTTATATGTCTACAACAAGATAAAAAATAATAGTAACTTACTATCGTCCACAACTGGGAAATTCAGCTTCATTTTGTTTCAAAGGAACATAATTTATCATGAAAGGTAGCACTCACATTTTGTTTGACCTTCTCCAGATCTGTGATTTTGTAAAATTTTGACTGATCGGTTGCTAACATTCTTTTTACTATTACAACTTTTATTGTTTTATCCACATACATAATAAGAATAAAAAATTAAGGGAAGAAAAAGAAAAGGGAAAAGAAAATACAAGGGACAAGTGATGAAAGAAAAAGGCATTGACTTCCAAAATGATTTGTGTTTGTGATGAAAAAAAATGAAACATTGACTTTGGTGTTGCCATCAAGATTGTTGTTATAGAATTTACATAAAGGGTAAATGTAAAGGTTTCCCTCACACATATCTGCTAGTTGTTCCCAACTCTAAGGAGAGGTGCTCATCTCCGTTTTAAAGCCAAAGAGCCAGCACTGTCCAAAAAAGTCTTTGTGGTCATGTGGCCAGCATGACTAAACACCAAAGACACAAGGAATGCTGTTACCTTCCCACCAAAGGTGGTCCCTATTGTTCTACTTGTATTTTTTTCATGTTTTCAAACTGCTAGGTTGGCAGAAGCTGAGACAAGTAATGGGAACTCACTGCATTATGTGGCACTAGGGATTTGAACTGCTGAACTGCCAAACCTTCAATTGACAAGCTCAGCATTTTAGTCACTGAGCCACCACATCCCTCACTATATTAGCATAGAAGTTACATACTAATGTGTAAAAGTAAAAACTTGAGGTTGTAACACTGTTATCTTGCACTGTGCTAAAAAGTTTGGTAACATTTTTGAAAAGTTACCCAAGTTG
Organism: Calamaria suluensis; assembly: GCA_032468135.1. NCBI lineage: Eukaryota > Metazoa > Chordata > Lepidosauria > Squamata > Calamariidae > Calamaria > Calamaria suluensis. Next base: position 73,475 of record JANHFP010004454.1, on the reverse strand, counting down.
ATTGTACTGAGGGTGGCTGAAAAACGGTTCAATATATTAACAATCACATTAATCATTTCAGCAGCAAAAGAACAATTATTATACTGAGACCATGGCAAAGGATATCCAGGAAAAAGACTGTTTTTATTATAAAGCAAAATTAATTACATAAATATTCTATCTTGCTTATTCTAAATTAATCTTGTCTGGGAGAAAAAAGAAAGAGTGAGGGAGAATATGACATTTAAACTGTAACCTTCTCTTCTTATAAAACTGGCACAATTTTAAAATATTTTTTATATATCACCCTGCAACTAAAATGTTATTGTATAGCAGATTATTCTTTCTTCATTTTAAAATAGCCATGTTTTCAATCAACATTCATGTGCAATAACAATGAATGTTTATTCCCGCTGCATTTTATAACTAAAATTTCATTATATTTTAAATAAAAATCTGCACTAAAATTCAGTTTCTGAGTATCTGCCTTCATTACTAATCCATGCTTAATTGGATACCATTATTTCAGAAGACATAAAATCAACTGTCAAGAACTGCAATTTTCAAATACTATCAAATATTCCGTTAAGTGAATAACACCCTGATACACCTTTCCTTGTATGGAAGAGACACATTCCTATTTTGAAACTTTCAACAGGGGTGGGTAAAGGTTTAGATCCTTCTTTTAAAATCAACAAGATTCAATATTAATCTCCTGACCCCAATTTTTCAGGATATATAAAAGACTTTTCATTCTTTCCCCCCAAAAAATCACAGTGTTCTGGCCAACATAACCAAATGAACAATGACACAATCACAATAATTTGGCTATGATTTGACCTTATCAAAATAATGATTCAAATAATGTGCATTCCAAAAATCCAGTTTTTTCTAATTATACCCCATTCCTTTTCCTCTGATTAGATTCTCAAAGTATTTATTAGACCCAGCTGCATATTTTAATTCAAAGTCGATTTCTCTGAGGGCACAAACTGACAGTCCTTTGTGGTAGATCAGATTAGGAAACTATCTCCACAGTGTGACTAGAAGTATAGTTTATTGCTATAGCAGGGGTGTCAAACTCACAATGTCATGGCCGTGTCACTTGATGTATCAAGAGTCCCCCCCCCCCTTTCACTAAACTGCATGGGATGGGGACAGCATTTGACAGCTTCTGTGCAGTATAATTTATTGAGATAGGCTACAGCAGTGGTGTCAAACTCACAATGTCTTAGCAGTGTCATGTGATGTATTGAGACTTTTTCCCCCTTCGCTAAACTGGGTAGGGGTGGGGCCAGCATGTAACACATCTGGCCCATAGGCCATGAGTTTGGCAGCCCTGGGCTATAGTAACATAATATTCCAGTCTGTTTGAGTTTCTCCTTGCCTTCCATTTACAAACCAAGAAATTAGTCTAGGCCTCCTTCTAATATTTCCCCACCTCTTTGGTTGGAAATGCATGCTTCTTCATCTGTTCTTATCTTAATAGCTTCTATGCAGCTTGTCCAAGATCATTTCCATGGCTCCTTCTACTTACATATTTTTGTTCTGTGTTATCTGCAAAAATATTTCAGTATTCTATTAGCTTGCGCAAATACGAATTTCATCCTATGATGTTCTTCAAGGAAATATTTTTAATGAGAAAGCAGGGAAAGACAGGAGTGGAGACAGAGGAAATTCAAGAGGAAAATTCATATTACATGCCATATATCAAAGGGGACATTTTTTATTAAGAGTTTGTTTAAATTTGGCACAGCAATAAGGAATCATAGATAAAGGTGCTACTAATCTATATGAGTAATTCTTCATTCCTTTTGCCTCATTCAATTCAGCACTAAAATAGTTATTGATACCTTTTGTCTTTTTTTCCTAAATGGCATCTCTAGTAAATACAGATTGTATAAAAGCAGAAGATATACAGGATGAAAGGCCAATGGAAAAAAACAGAAGAGGGATAAATGCAAATCTCAATGATTTCAGTGTGTAGAGATGTAAACATTAAAATATTAATACGTATTCATTAAACAACCCTCTGAGATTGGTTAACATTTTGTGGAGGTGAGACTTAATTTTTAGCTTGCCCTACTAAATTTCATAGCAGAAGTAGAATTAAACAATTTCAGATCAGTTCTCAAGGCAGGTGGGGAAATAGTAGAATAGTGGGTTGCTACAGGTTCATCCCGAATCAGACAAACTACAGGAGGCTCTGCCCATCGGCCTGGATGTCTCTGCACATGCACAGAAGTGTTGTGCATGCACATGAGCACATCCACCCACAAGCAAACTGGTAGCGATGGGATTTGAATCCCACTACTGAGCAGAATTGAACTAGATTCTATCAAACAAGATAGAAATTCTGTTCATGGGATTTTAGACTGCAAGTAGGAGGATGCTATTTGAAATTATTCAGGTAAGTGGTACTTCATTTCACTCTAAAAAGATGGCAATAGTTACTCTGCTCTAGACTTCAGAAAATATCCATGTAACAGGTATACTGACAGACTCTTCAAGGCAGTCTTAAGTTTAGCTTCCTACAGATTTGATCTACACAGATATATGAACTAATTGTTCATTGTAACGGAGGAATGATTGCCATTCTACACAGTCATTGAGCCATTGAGCCACTGAGCCATTTATATTGAGTATAACACAAAAATATTTTTTTTAGTTCAAATTCAGCACTTTCTTTTCCAACTCCCAATGTGTGATAGAATTCTAGCCTTCTGTTTATCATACCCATAGTTCATGGCAACTGCATACTTATTTTCTATATCTTTTTTCCTCAGATTTTTTTCAAATAACAGAATATTAGCATGTATTGTTCATATGTATTTCATATACTAACATTGTACAAAAAGAAACAAAGAAAGAGAGAGAGAGAGAGAAGGAATGAAGGAGGAAAGAAAAAAAGAAAGAAAATTATACTTCAACATAGCAATTAATGCTAGTGACATATTTGATTCCCCTTTCAGCCTTAAAAATTTTGGGAGGGAGGGAGGAAGGAAGGAAGGAAGGGAAAGTCAACTTAAAGTTTCATAACCCCTGAAAATCTTAAATATAGTTCTGGAACCCTTTTAAAAATGAATTGTACCTTTTAATATTAACAAAAGTGGTTAAATATATGGGGAGTATAATTTGTGGTTAATCACAAATGTGGTTAAATATATAGGGAATAGTCATACTCCCACTTTAAATTTAAAAATATTGACCTTATCCTCTGGGAATTGTTGTATCCTAAAACTTATGTACAAATAAAATGAAGTCAAGCCTTGAAATTATAATTTTCTTGAAACAAAAAAAAAATGCAGGGAAAAGATGGCTGATCCACCTGAGCGGATAGAAGACATCCTGTTATGTTACCTTTCCTGCAGCAGCAATCAGACATCATATTTGATCCTTGTTGAAGCCAGGAAATGATTCTGTTGTCCATTTCATAATTTGATTGTAAATGTTGATCCTTTCGACTTACTCTAGATTATGTTTTGAGTACTACTCCACCTTTCTAAGAGCTATTCATGCGTTTGTGGGTGATATTTCAGCATACAAGCAAACTATTATTATTGCTGATAGGAATAATATTTCTAGTTGAGTGCCATCAAGTCAGGCTCAAATCCTGTTGACTGAATAGACAAATGTCCTCCATCTCAACCCATATGTGATGAAAAATCCATAGTTTTCCAAGTGACATTCCAGAGAAATCCTCATTCTTTCCATTGACTTTATCTGTTATTCGTCCCAGATTTTTTAAAAAAAAATATTTATAGTATATTTGAGTTTTTTTCTAGATGATCATCTATTTGTGTTGGAAACCCAAAGAATATGCACATAATTTTTCTATTTGTTGATTATCACATCAAAAGCATTTCTGAATGCAGAACTAATTCAAAATCCATAAATCTTTCTTTCACTTGTTTTCAGTTTCAGCTTTCATGCCTATTTCACTTATTTTTATGACTGCCCTTGTATTCTTGTTCTCCAAGGTAGTATCTTACTTAGATTGTCATTACCTTTCTCTGTACAAATTGTTCTCCTTTTTATTCCTCCACTGAGCCCAAAGAAAAGAAAACTGGTTACCATTTCTTAAATGTCAACTGAAAATTCACTGAATGTGTTTGTTGTTGGCTTTATTCTCTTAACGTTTCATGTTAACCCAGATGTCTCATTATTACTATTATAATGAATGTCTTCAATGTTTAATTCATTTAACAAAATATTGTTGTCTGCAAATCTCAAATTATTAGAGTTTCAGCTGCATTCTTTTATTCCAGTGATTTTCTCTTCCAATCCTTCCATGCTAATAAATCAGAGGTTCTCACAATTTTGCTCCCTTGATTCTCTAAAGTGATTAATGAATTATTTATTATACATAACAGTCCCATGGATACTTCTGATTATGCTTACACTATTGACATATTTAAACAGGGAATGTGGTCTGACTGGATCATTGCAAAAATGTATTCCTAAATCTTAGCTTCCTTTAACAACTTTTGCATTTGCAGTAACAGTAACAGCCCAGATGTCTGTGGAGATTCTCAATTATCTAGATCATAGTTGCCTCAAAAGGACTTTTTCAAAAGGCAACTGGACTGTGAGGAAATAAAGTGAACTTTCTCCTCCTCCTCCTCCTCCTCCTCCTTTTTTCTTCTTTGAAAAAAAAATCCAGTTGCCTGAGATAACAATTCCAATCCATTCCTAAATGCCATTCAGAGAGACTGGCCAAGATCATGGCACTTTTATTAAGCTGATTCCTCTTCCTCCTTGTTTCATACTTTCTCTTATTGCAGGTATTTTACTTTTATTCAACTTTCTTTCTCTTGCAGATTCTTCCATGTCCAATTTTCCTGAAGACCTGGGGAATATCATATCAAATAATTGCTACCTTCTCATCACTTGTGTATCTTTAACTAATTCTTTCAGATGGTCATCATCAAACAATAATATTTCAGTTGTATATTTTTCCTTTACCATATGTATTTCTAAATAGATACAATTGTTTCATGTATATAAAAAGAAATAGATTTTATTCACCAACCAATCACCCTTCTTATTTATTCCTGGATTTTTGTATTGCCCAATCACTTTTAGGCAATTTCTTATCTCATTCATATCTTCCATTGAACATATTTTTTCCTCCTGGATCAATAATTCCCAACATTCATGGGTAGTTGTTTCATTATAAGCATTCAGAGCATTCATATTGTACAACGTTACTAGGTTATGAATGTCTACTCCATATGAATACACTACTATCTAAATAACATCAATTCATATTTGCTGACACACATTTTAATCCTTTTATTCATAATTACAATGTTAAAATAATATTTTATTGCTTTACATATTTCATTCATGTCTGAAGTTACTCTGCCAAATTTAACAAATCATTTTTGACATTTTTCCCTTTGGAAAATGTCAGAGTATCATGCAGTGTCAAAGCATACAATTGAAGTCATCTACTAAATAGGAGTAAATCACCCTTATTAACTAGAAGTGTTTTGACTCTGATCCTCTTTTAATTATTACAGCAAGAGTATTTATTTATGATAGGGTTATGGTGTGAACTGTGGTGGAGCAGTGGTTCGAATGTAGTATTGCAGGCTAATTCTACTGACTGCTGATTGCCAGCAGTTTGAATATCACTAGTTCAAGGTTAACTCAGCCTTCCATCCTTCCAAGTAAAATGAGGATCCAGATTGTTTTTGGGGAAAATGCTGACTCTGTAAACCATTTAAGGCTGTAAAGCACTGTGAAGTGGTATACAAGTCTAAGTGCTATTGCTAAATGCTATAGACCCATCAAATCAAATAATGATTATCTGGTGCTACTAGCCTGAGAACCAGTAATGCATTTACAGTAGTGACTAATGTCAGTCAACCTAGGGCTCAATACTACATCATCAGCCTATGAATGGGGAGCTATTGTAGCACTAAAGTCTAAAATGGTGGCCTGTGAATCATCTCTGTCCACTTTCAAAATCAACAGTTAATCAATAGAAATGAAAATGTACGTTTCCTGCTGCCATCAAGAAAAATAAGTGCATGTGTGCAGCGGCCAGCTGATTTTTGGACTTTCTGGGTCCACGGGAACTTGGGAAACAGGCTGTTTCTGGCCTCCGGAGGGCCTCTAAGGGGTGGAGAAGCCTGTTTTTCTCTTTCCTGTGGCTCCAGAGCCTCTCTGGGAGTCTGGGGGGAAAATATGGGCTTCCCCACCCCACCAGAGGTCCTCCAAAGGCCAGAAATGGCCTGATTGGTGACTTCCAGGACACA
>JANHFP010004444.1:63282-74068 GCA_032468135.1 Calamaria suluensis | reverse complement strand
TGTGTGTGTGTGTGTGTGTGTGTGTGTGTGTGAGAGAGAGAGAGAGAGAGAGAGAGAGAGAGAGAGAGAGAGAGACCTTGACCTTGAGGTCAGTTTTTGACTCCTGGTAACTGGCCAGACTGGTCCCTGCAGTTTTCTTGGCAAAGAGTTTTAGACCTTTCTAAAGCTGAGAGAAGGACTGGCCCAAGGTCATTCAGTTGGCTTTAGGCCTAAAATGGGGCTAGAACTCATTGCCTCCTGGTTTTAAACCCTGGTGCTTTAACTGCTGCCCCCAAACTGGGTCCCTAAGATTTATATTCTCATATTCAATCATTTATTCATCCACTCATTCCCTTTCTCTCTGTCTCTTTCTGATTGATACTGAGCCTTTTGCTCTGCAGCACAATTCTTTCACCCAGCAAGATAAAGATAAACATCCACAAGTGCTGAGAGAGTAATCCTGCTCTCCTGATGTTTCCTATTATGGAAGCAGCTTCTGGGAATAAGTCCCTCCTCCTGATTTTTTAAAAAAGGGGACTCCATCAATATAAATTGAGGTAGGCTGTTCTCTGGAAGAAGCCCTTGCTATTACTGCTATTCGGAGACACACTACATCTGACTCTAGAGCAGCTTTAAGACTTGTGGACTTCAACTCCCAGAATTCTCCAGCAATCCACAAATCTTAAAGATGCCATGTTTGGGGACCCCTGCTCTAGAGCTTCTATTTACATATCTTGGAGCAAGCTGTTGGCATACAGTATAATGTACTTGCTTCATTAATTGTTTCTAACATTCTTTCAAAACATGGGAATTGAAACACGGTCTTCAAAACCATGGAGATCACTGTTTTCCTGACACAATTAATGGTAGGAAGCCAAGTATTAGTAAACAATCTTGCTATGCCTAAAAATTACCTATGCCACTTATTATAACTTCAAAGAATCAAACCAGAATACATGAAGGAATAGTACTATAGTATTTTATTCTGTTTCTATCCATCCATCCATCATATATTGATTGCTAAACACAAAGGACTAACATTTACAGGTAAGGTAGAACTCAAGAATGACAACTTGAACCCAAGTAGACTTTATTTGCTTATTAGCTTCTTTGTTTGGAAAGTCTTTCCTATAAATATAAAGTTCTGTGCCTGAAGCCAGGATCAGCAGGAACTCCAGCAAATGGAGTGGAAACCAACCTTGGGTGGACAGAGGAAATATTTTAAGGCTGTGTTATTATTGTTTCTTAAACCAGCTAGTGGTATGTATTGCCTTCCAAAATTAAATGGATTGTAAAGCATCACACTTAACTGCACTCTATTTGTGTTTTAGCTACTCTATAATGTGCCATTCCTCTGTCAGCATCCGACTCGGATGTCGAGGAGGAACAGCTGGCAGAGAGCAGTGAGGGGGAGGCTGGAGCTGAGGAACAGCAGGTCCAGTGAGCTAGGCGTGGAGCCAGAGAGGGGAAGTTCAGAGGAGGAACTGGGAGCAGCCCCCCCTCCATCCAAGGCAGAGATGCAAGGACAAGACAGCTTTAGAAAAAGGTCTACTCAGGAGGAAGTGAGGAATGAGACACAGCTGAGCTCAGGGCTTTAAAAGAAGCCAGTTCTGTAGAAATTCCTTGCTGGAGTCAAGGACAGTTTTTTTCCAGTGTAGCTTCATGTAACTCTTTGCCTCCAAGATTCTGAATTCCTGTCAGAAGATAACACTTGAAGTTTGGACGGTGTTTTACCTCTGAGTAAATTGTGAGTACTTTGAACTGCAGCCAGATTCTAGTTATAATCTTGCAGTATTGCTGCTTACCTCGGAAGAAACCCAGAATTGCCAGAAAATACTTTTTGAAAAGGATTTGGGTTTGCAATAAAGGCTTTTTTTATATCATGGTTTGTTTATCTGCTTTTTCATCCAGCTGGGTCATCACATAATGTAATACAAAGCCGTGTTTCCAACATTGGGAGTGGGGGGGGGAAACCCAGGTGATTTGTCTTATCTCTAAAGGCAACATTGGCTCACTGTCATGTATGGCTCTGTGTCATTGTCCTTCAAAGTTTTTTAAACAGCAGGAAAGAGGATGTCAGAGGCTGATAATTTCTTTCCTACTAGCCAGTCTGTTATACAGTTCCTGAGATGAAAGAACCTGTTGCAGTTAGAAATATAACCAGGGCAAAAGTGCTCTTTTTCTTCCAGGTTATAAAGCCTAGCTACAAAGATTGATCATCTACTTAAGTCATTGTGTGGTTAATTAATATATGCTGGGTCTAGAGTTTCAGCCTTGTCAGCCTTCTACTCAGTGGTGGGCTTCAACAAATTTTTACTACCAGTTCTGTTTTTTTGTGGGCATGGCATGGCTTGGTGGGTGTGGCTTGGTGGGCGTGGCAGGGAAAGGATACTGTAAAATCTCCATTCTCTCCCCAATCCAGGGGAAGGTTACTGCAAAATCTCCATTTCCTCCCAATTAGCTGGGCCTCTGGAGGCAGAGAATAGATGGGGTGGGGCCAATCAGAATTTTTACTAACAGTTCTCCGAACTACTCAAAATTTCCGCTACCGGTTCTCTGGAACTGGTCAGAACCTGCTGAAACCCACCTCTGTTTCTACTCAACCTTCTACTTTTCTTCCTGCATTTTGTTGCATTATATAAATGAGTGTACACTCATTCATTTATCTGGATGATAAACTGCAATGCCACAGAGGGGAGAAGCTCAACAAGTGACTCTGGCATTTGCTGGCACAAACGTAGCATGCCCTTATCACCAACATTCACCCAAATGCAGCCTAAAACATGTGCTTGGACCCTTGTTGAACAATAAACATATGTGGAGAGACCTGGAAATGATTCTCCACAGCTCCAGCCTCTCGTCCACATATCACTCCTTGAGTAGAAAACACCGTTGTAATAACTGGTGACAGGATGTGTGTTATCTAAAGTCAGAGTGTTGCTATCAGATTGAGCCTCCCCAGAATTCAAATTACAATCCACAACACCAATTATATTAATAAACCCTGAAAGGACCTTCACATGGTTCCTATCCACTAGCAATTCTGACTAGAATCTTAGCTCAGAGTAAAGCTCCAAAGAACACCCTCAAGGCTTTAAGAAACACAATTTTCCTCAGTTAGGAACATCTGTCTAGAGTAGTCTAGCTAGCTTTCATGTCCACTTTGCTTTTCCACACACACACACCCTCCGCTCTTCCCCTGCCTTAATCCATAATCTTTTCACCCATGCTCTTGTTGGCCTATGGTACTCTTTGAGAAGCTTAAGACTGCCATCTTGTGGGCCAAAATAGCCAGTGACTGAAGGGTGTTTCCTTTTGTTTTATTTATTTATTTTAAGATGTCACTGAAATTTGGGCAGGATTTTTGTTTTGTTTTGTTTGCTTGTTTACTTAGCCTTGTTTAATTAGAGTGGTCATTAGTGATCATGTTCCACTTGGGATTTTCCAAATGGTTTGGGCCCCATTATCTCTTTATGAAGCCAGACTTTAGAAGCCATGAGTGCTGAATAATACAGAAAATTCAGGCTTGAGGTATTTCAGTTTAAAATTGGCAATGGATTTTTGTTTTAATTGTGCCCTTGGTGTGGCCTTTTAAGTATATGCCAAAGTGGGGCAACTTCAAAACAAGAAAATGATCAGAAGTGTGATCATCTAATAGACCAAATGAGAAAAATATCCAACAAAATGCAATAATCAACAGCATTCAGTAGATCTTGGATGTTTTTCCAGTATAGACATATTTGTTTTATTGTCTTAAAATGTCCATTTTTATTCTTTTATAAAAAATTTAGTCTACCCATTTTTATTTATAAGATATATATATATCTTATAACATATATATATATATATGTTTTTGTGGAGATACTTGGTCACCCAAATATGGAAAACAATTAACCTATATATATATATACAAATATATATATTTGTAAAGGTACAGGTATTTTACTATTTTAGATTTTTGTTTTCAATGGCAAAACATTTTGACTATGATAAATTGAGGAAATCAGCATTTATTTATTTATTAACATAAAGTGCTTTTACCAAAAGCATCATCTAAAATTATTTTTATTACTTTTAAGCAAATTATGGAAGACAAACATAAGAGATATACTTAATTTCAGGTTCTCTTGCCCTTTTTAAGAAAATAATTGACTCTCTTATGTTTCTTTTTTTTTCTCCCTCAGAAATATTTTTAAATCTAAAAATACATAAATGCTTAGCTAGCTTGTTTGTTTAAAAACATAGTGCAGTACTGTATAATAGATCAAAGGAAACCGATGGATTAAATTACAATGCCTAATTTATTTTGCTTTTCTTTATTAATAGAAGTAGACCCATTACAGCAAATGGGTCTATTTCCCCACTGAATCAAGTTGTATAACTATGTTTATCTGTTTTAAATCAGATCACAAGTCTTTTTTTTTTTGCAATGCAGCATGTCTATTCAAATAGTATCATTGGTGATTTTTTTTTCTAAGTGCATATGTATAGGATTTCAAAACTGAACTGCTTGTTTCTAATTAATATATTAATACAATTAATATTGTACTTTTGTTATGAAAACATATACCTTAATTTCAAGCCTAGGAGGATTTATAAAAAATATAAGTTGTGTTTTAATATTTTCTTCTTATTGGAAAAGAAAAGAAACATGTTCCAGAGATCCATGCAAGGAAGCACTAATAAATCCCACATGAATATAGTTTTGTTATTCCCTGAACTAATCCTACCACTATCAAATCAATCTCAATATAAAATCAATCCCAGATAAAAGAAAAAACAGATGTCGTAATAATATTACTCTCACTCTGCTTCTTAATATATATATATATATTCCAAGCAAAAAGTCCCTTAGATTATTGCATAGGACTTTTGAAAACATCTTTTCAAGTGGAGTTTCTTGAAATGTTTCTCTTTATTTTATTTTATTTTTCTCACTCACTCTTTCTTGTCTCTTTGTGTCTATACAGAATATCCTGAGAAGATTATCAAAATTCAGAGTGAGTTAAATGGCTCACAGGTATCAAAGCTTCCCTTGGACTCGTATTTCAGAGCAATTTTGAATACACTCTTAACCACAAACAATTGATAGCGATAGGAGAAGGGAAATGTCAGGGACCATTTAGAATAAAACCTATTCTATCTTAGAAGAAGCTTATTCTCTGGAGTTTACACAGGAATTCTACTGCTTTGTTCAAGTAGGATCCTTGGATTATATTAGAGAAACTATAAACTTCCCTTTTAAAAAGCAAGAATATCATGAGGGAGGAAATGCTTTTAAATGTCTTAAGGGTCACCCCTTAATAACTAATAATTAATAACTAAATAATAACTAAATTTTCTTCATATGCAATTAGGAGCAAAGTCTTCTCTACAGCAAAATAAAAAAAAATTCCAGAAGTTTGAATATTTTTCTCTACTTTCAAATCATAATCGCATAAGTAACCCTGATAAATAATATTGAATGTAACCTGTGTCTATAAAAGGCAAGTTGTTTTATTTTTCCTGAAACATCAAAGCATTGAGCGTGTTTTAACATCAAGTTAAATCAGAAAGCTGCTTTTTTTTTTTTGCAGTTTAATACAAAATTGGGGCTCAGACAATGAAGAGATTCCAGAGGAAGTAAGCAAATAGAATCTCCATCTTATTTATAAAGCTCACTGCACCTGAGATTTTGCACTACCTGAGTGCTTATTCAGCACGGAAGGTATGTGCTGAAGGTAATTTGAAAATATTAAAAATGATCCTCCAATTGTTGCTGTCAAGTATATCCGATAAGTACTTCCCTCCCCCTTCTCTCCAACCTAAAGATACAGCTTAAGAATTACTTGCCTGAATTCTTTTCGCTCAAAGAGCTGTACAAAAGTCAATTTGGACATGTTTAAATTAGATTCTTCCCTAGTGAGAGTGAAGGAAACAATAGGCTTGAGGTCTAACCCAGTTTAAAAGACTACTGTTATAGACTCCAGGTTTTAAAGCAGAGACAATGTCCATCAGCCATCACTCTGTATCTATTTAGCTCCATCTAATGCCCCCAAATGTATGGACATTTAGGGTCTGGAACAAGCCCCATTTAATGGGCATTATTTCTATTACTGTGTTTGTCATCCGTCATAGGATGGTAATAAAATTTGCAGCTCTTTTCCTTACACTAGTGGTGCGATTTACCTAGTCTAATAGACAATGCAAATGCTAAAAGACACATATACATCTTCATTATATAAGCCAGGGGCTTGAGTCATGTTCCTCCGGGGACGATTTTATTCATTTTTATACAATTTGCCTACTGTACAGTACAGATGGTTTCTATTAAATAAAATGTCTATTTACTTCCTCTTCTTTCTTTTTTTTAGTTTCTGTGATTAAATTGCTTTAAAATGATGGTGTATTGTGTTATCTTGTCTCATGACTTAATTTAGCTCTGTGAGCAGCAGTCATAACTTGAAAACCTGCTTCTGGAGCTACTTGGAAAACAGATATTTTGACTACATGCTGAGCTTTCTTCCCTTATACTTGCTGCCGCATTAGCTAGGCAGCAATTAATGTCAGGAGCCTTAACTATGTAGGTTATTTTCTAAATATGTATTTAAACATAATATAAGGAGCATCACTGGTTATTAATATCAGGAAAAGATTGCTGCATTATTTCTGTTGCTATTTTACATTCATACTGATGTTGACAGGGCAATACCTAACATAATATGAGGAGAGGCGAAAATGTAGACAAAGAGAAATATGCAACTATACTGCCATCAGGTGGCTACAGTAGATATAGCCTACGGTTAGTTAGTTGATAAAAGTTTCAAAGTTCATTTTTAATTTCTTATTTATATTAAGGCAAAATATTATAGCAGCCAGAAAAAACATAAAGGAGTCATTGTAATCAAATATATAACTAAGTCATCGTGTTTATTAGACTTTCAAAGGAAAATTACCCCCAAAGAACTTCTGCATGATTTGAATGCTTTCGAATACCCACATCCCCATGAAACATATCCTAGAGTACAGGTAAAGGTAAAGGTTTCCCTCACACATATGTGCTAGTTGTTTCTGACTCTAGGGGGAGGTGCTCATCTCCATTTCAAAGCTGAAAAGCCAGCGCTGTCCGAAAACATCTCTGTGGTCATGTGGCCGGCATAACTAAAGCACAGAACACTATTACCATCACACCAAAGGTGGTCCTTATTTTTTCTACTTGCATTTTTACGTGCTTTCAAAACTGCTAGGTTGGCAGAAGCTGGGACAAGTAATCGGAGCTCACCCCATTATATCTACATTAGATCCTAATTAAAAATCCATAATGATTTAGTTCAAATCTTTTAAGACCTTTTTTTTTTTAAAAAAAAAATGTTATTACTGACATTTCTTTAAAGTAACCATTAGTCTGAAAATAAGAATTGCTGGTGTCCTCCTGCAATGCTTGTAGGAGCCCATTGTACTTCATTTCAAGATTTTCTGGGTTTCCTTAGTTGACGATCTATTAATTTAGTGAGAAATTATTTAAAAGTAACAGTGCTTCCTAAAGAGCAAGCTGTGGATTATATGGTGCTAAGAGAAGAGAGATCCATGTTCTAGGTTTCTTAAGACTCAGAAGCTGGATGATATTGGGTAGTCACTCCCTCTTAGTCATAATCAATGTCCTGCTCTGTGCCAAGCCAAATGGAAAACAAAACCACTTGTATCATAATGTATCAACATCTTTGCTATAGGAACTAGTTGTGGTAGTACCAGAACAGTGGTCCATGCAACTATTCAAGGTGATTACTGAGAAGATTTTGCTTCCATCAAAGTGTTAAAGACAGAGTAGCATTGCAGGCTAATTCTACTCATTACCAGAAGTTCGATTCTGACCAGTTGAAGGTTGCCTAGGCCTTCTATCCTTCAGAGGTCAGTAAAATGAGAACCCAGATTATTGGGGAAAATATGCTGGCTCTGTAAAGCACTTAGAAAGGGCCATAAAGCACTATGAAATGGTATATTTGTCTAAGTGCTATTACTAAAGGAACATAATCTTAATACCCACTTCCCTATCAAAATAAACTTAAATGTTGCTTCCAAACAGGTGCTATTCTTTTTTTTAAAAAAAATAATTTGTCTCTCTCCATTTTCTTCCTTCTTTCTCCTGCAGGATTAATGATCTTGTTGTTTCTACCACTAAAGCCAAATTGTAAAACTTTTTTGTAAAAGATAGATTTTTTAAAAAATATTACTACACTTTATTCCATTCTGTCCTATGCATGTGATTAGTACCATAGAAACATATTTTTGTACTTTCCTCATTTTAACACTCTTCCAAACTTTGCAGAAAAGGTCTCATTAGGGCTGTAGCCTGCTAGACAAACCTGACCAGTCAAGCTGCAAGCAGTGAAGCAAGTAAACAGCAGACTTAAAACTCACAAAGGCATTTTCTTTTTTATCTTGTCACTGTTGACTCATGAACATGGTAGATCAAAGTTGTACATCCTGCGATTGCATCCTCATTAGCTACAAGAAAGGTCAGTCTGTATACAACACCACAGCATATGTTGGATGAAAGAATCAGTATTATTACTATTTTTAAGATATAGTATCTTTGGGATATATTTCATTAAACCATTTTGTTTCAAATATAGATGATAATCAGAAGTTGACCTTTACAACAAAAGAAATAGTCTTGCTGACATTTTATGACAGGGATAAAAAGAAAGCTGGTTCCAGTGTGCTGCATTGTGGAATTTATCTGTATAATTGGAATATAACACAAGTGAAAAAAGATTACTTTCTTATACTTTACAGTATCTCTAAAATGTATGAGACAGGTGTTTATATCAGCTGAAATGATGAGAAGATGGCACTCAACCCATGTAGACTTTTCTTCAGCTTTCTTTACCTGACGAACGCCAGGCTATTTCATGCTCAAAGTTTGACTCAAGGATTCTTCTATCAATCTTGCTTTTGAATAAATAGCTACTATTCTTATTATTATGGTTTGCTGTACATTCAACCAAATGGTTAGACTGGATTGCCAATTTTATCCACCTATGAGCCCTTCCCAGGAATCTGGAATAGGCAGACAGATATTTATTTATATATCAAATCTGGAAACCATCCAGAGTGATTCTGTATGATATACATTTAAAACATAAAACCATATGCAAATATTAGATTCCCATAGGAGGGGATTAAAGCCAAAATAATTAAATTTGAAAGGTAAAAAGGCAGAGGGAGAACCTTCAAGGCATTAACCTCCCCACAGCTGCATACACCTCTCTGAGCCCCAAGTTGGGTTCTACTTACCTTTACTACTAGGTCCCTTCTCAGATGTATAGTGTGTGTGTAAATGTGGAGTGGAGAATTTGCATTTGATGTGTGCTCTGCATATGCGCATTAGGGCATGCACAGCAGCACACATGGCAAATGTGTGTGCCGCGCATACACAGAAGAATTTAGAAGAGATGTACATAAGTGGAAAAAAGAAGGTAAGATCACGGCAGGGTGGGCAGGAGGGAACCGATTCGGTGACATCATCTGGTCAGCGCTACCAGATCATGTGAACCGGTCCAAACCAGGAGCAACCAACTACTGAGTCAGCAGGGCTGTATCTTCAAAAGGGAGGAAGACTGGGGGGCCCATCTCATCCCTGAAAAAAATGTTTCTTTTCTATATTCAGCCTTCAACTTAGCTGTTTTAAAGAGCTTTCCTTGAAGGAATTCCTTCAGCAAAGGTTGTTGGTTTTTCTTAATACACTCATTCAGGTCATGCATTTTATTATTAGAAATTATCATTGCTTCTTATAGAAAGCCAGCAAGGTGTAGTGGTTAAGGTGCTGACTTAGAGCAGGAAGATTCAGGTTCTTGTCTTCTGTGAGACACATAAACCAGTTGGATGACTTTAGGCCAGCTACTTCTATCCATTGAAGGGAATGGATCACAATCTGCCAATAAAGATAATGAACCATAATTCACCATGCTGGTTCAGTGTGGATTAACCAATTAATGTTTTTTTCTGTTTTCCAGTCAAGGGGAGAGACTGAGACTGGAAGAGGGAGGGGAAGAGAGAGAGGGAGGGAGAGAAGGAGGGAGGGAGGAAAGGAGAGAGAGAGAGAGAAAGAAAGAGAGACAGAGACAGAGACAGAGACAGAGACAGAGAGACAGAGAGACAGAGGTCCAAATTTTCTCAACCAGCTTCCATGCCTAAGAGAGTAATAGAACCTAGGTTTCCCTGCCTTTAACCCTAGCCTAGCACTTAACAACTATGTCACATTGGCTGTAAGACAAATAATTATACATCCTTCCATGTAAGTTTGAACTTATGCTTAACTGTTCAAATGGTTACTTCATCATATAAACACATTGGGTTCATATAATTAATGAATCATCATTGTTTGACAGTAAGCCCCTAAATGTCCACTGTGAATTCAACCTTGAATGAATGAATGCCATGGAACTGCTGCTATGCAATGCTTCCTAAAGAATCATTGTCTAATTTTGTATCAGATCACACTGAAATATTCCTTTAAAAAGGTCTTTCAGTTTTTATTGTAGCTACCTCATTGTTGACCCTTTGTATATCCAACAGGTTTGTGCCTCTACATAGGCTTACAGCTAGGTAAAGGTTCCCCTCACACATATGTGCTAGTCATTTCTGACTCTAGGAGGTGGTGCTCATCTCTGTTTCAAAGCCAAAGAGCCAACACTGTCTGAAAAAGTCCCCATGGTCATGTGGCTGGCATGACTGAATGCCAAAGGCAGATGGAACACTGTTACCTTCCCACCAAAGGTGGTCCCTATTTTTCTACTTGCATTTTTTACGTGCTTTTGAACTGCTA
>JANHFP010004444.1:10146-25201 GCA_032468135.1 Calamaria suluensis | reverse complement strand
TCCTCCTGGAGGAGAGAAGGAAAGAGAGGGAGAGGCAAAGAGAAAAAATGGAGAAATGAGACAAAAAAAAAGTCAAGTAACCACCAAGCCATGCCCAGTCACGTGACTGGACCACGCCCATAAGCCACCCCTACATGACCGTGGCTCTTGAAAGAAATTTAAATGACTGTATTGTTTATATTGGGCTCTTTTGACCAATGAGTTTGCCGACCACTGACCTATGACATTTCTGTCTAAGCTGACGTGCCAGTGTTCACCAACATCCAACTATTCTTGAAAGCACAATCTGTTCTCATGAAATTTTCTGGGGAATGCTGGACTATCAGTTCCCAAAGGCTTGTATACACCTCTTGAACAGCATGAAGTAGCATTTTTGATGCCAGCAGTGGTGTTACGCCTAATGTTGACGCCCAGACCTGTTACCAAATGGCCTAGAAGGGGGGTGGGGGCAGGAAGAGAGATTAGAAAATTATTTGTTTTGTTGTATTAACATGCCAGCAGTCAAATTAGGCATTTTCCAAGTTTTTGATAGGATTCCTGGCAAGCCCAAGTCTTTGCTGCCTTGGTCGAAGCTGATTCTGGAAGAGGCCCAGTAAGTGGAAAGGTTGGGACTCATTCGGCAAAGTGGGTGCTTCTGTGCGAAGCATAAGGCAAGGTGGCTTGCCCCTTCTCCAGATGACTTCAAACTGAGACAGAAAGGCGCAGGGGACTTCCTAGGAATCCAGGCACCATGTTTACTAGATGCCAGCATTCAGGACTGAAGTGCTGCATCTCTATCGGGCCCTGCTGTGAGAAAGCCAGGATTTCAACGTCTATGGCTACAGGTAGGAAGACATCTCAAGAGTGGAGCCTTCAGTGCAAAATCCCTCTACTATCCTTATGAAAATCATCTCCACCCCACCCACTCGTTAAATGTGTGTAGAGATAGGGTTTTAAACAGATAAATATCTGTGCTACTCATCAATATCTGAGTGGAAGTGAGGATGCTGCTGATCCTGGTAGGCAGAGGCAGAACTTTTTTTGCTTTCTTCCCAAAAAATTAAGGTGTGACTTAGGCTCTGAAAAATACCGTAAATATTGCTAAGTATCACTTTAAAAGTTTAGGATTTTTGCGGAGCATTAGGGATACACATGGCCTGCAGGCCCTGGGCCGGACACACTTGGTCTAAGGTTTATAGAGGTTGCTGATTCAGAACTTAGTTTGGTTAAAATTGCTATTTGTTTAAAGTTCATATATTCAGAGACAACTCTGGGCAATTCACAGCAACCCCTAAAAACCAAATAACAGCACAAGCCAAAATGTATCTCAGCCATTTTCCTCAGATGCAGTCAGCACCATTCATTTGTTTTCTAGCTAGCTTTTCTCTATGCTAACTAAAGGCTTTTATAAAAAGAAAAAAGTGTAGTCCACCCTTTCATTATTCTTTCAGGCACAATGTTAAGTGAGGGACCAGCTATTAACCTGTTAAGAGATTTTGTAAGTCATTAATTTGTCACAGCTACTTTGTTTTTGCTTGATAATCAATGTATGTAATCAGCAATTAGGTAACACTGAGTTTGAGATTTAAGCTAGAAGATGACCATAAACTTTCAGTTATAGAAAGTGTTAGTCTAGGTCAATGACCTAAATTATAGTGATATTGAAAAAAGCAACTGAAGATCATTTTTAATTTACAATCACTGCACCTCCATGGTCGTGATTAGAACTAACACTTGGCAACCAGCTCAAATGTTGTCAGTTGTAGTGTCCTGGGGTCACTACATCATTTTTTGGGATCTTCTGACAAGTCAATGGGGAGCCAGATTCACTTAACTGTTACTAACTTTAACAAATGCAGTGATTTGCTGAAGAACAGTGGCAAGAAGTCATAAAATGTCTTATTTAGCAGCAAAAACCTTGGGCCACATTTTGGTCATATGTCAAGGACTACATGTATGTGTATTACTATTAAGTGGAAATAGTTAAATCAGCAAGAATACTTAGCCTGGGGCTTTCTTTTATCAGTACTGTACAACAGATGGAAATAGGAACAGGGGCACAAAAATGAATGGGAATAACAAGAGTTTAATTAACCGCAGATGTCCATTAATGCTACTGAGAAGTTTTAAACAGTTTTGATATTTATAGGCATGGATAATGCAGCCAAATAGCTTTTCTTAGTTATGTTTAACGAAATGACACTTAAGGGGAAAAAATAATTATAGAGCCTTGTAGAACGCTGAAGTTTCATATAAAGCCTTGGAGACTTCCTGTCCTAAAATTACTCAGATGGACTGTAGTTCTAGTCTACTAAATCCTTGAGAAAATATCAGGCTGATCTATGCAGTTCTGAAATTACAAAAATGACTTTTGAACAATTATTTGACCTAGCACAAAGCAGCAAAGGCATATAAGACAATTAGTTATTCTGCACAAGCATGTAAAGAAAACTGAAGCTGTCGGTTTACATCAAGTGTACCAAATAGCATAGTATTGTTAAGAAAGCATGCAGGGGAAGGTTTATTTTTTTAATTCTCTCCTTTAGAAGTCAGCATTAATTTACACAAAGCATCTTCATTAGACTAAATATCCAACACTTAATAATGCAGTGTTTAATAATTTTGTTAGTCCATACTCAGGGAACAGCTTGTATTTCAAAGAAAATTAAATAAACCAAGAAATTAGATAGTTCCTGACTATAAGCCTCACATAGGAACAATGATTACTGGTTTAAACTACAATTATTTCATCAGTAATTAATGGCAACTTTTAAAAGAGACACAGGTAACAACCTCCTGAATTTATGGGTGAACATTTTAGCAAGTAAACTGATGGTTAATCTAAGTATTAGATTGTGAGTTTACAATTGCCAAGTGCTTCCTAAAGATGTTTGGTAGGTGATATTTCAATGTGACATGTAGAATTTAAATGTCAGATTAAAAAGGGATAAATAAAATGAAAAATGAACAAAATAAGAATAAATCCACCAATCACATAAACAAAATTTGAATATTAAAATTTTAAAATATCACTTTCTCACTAGCCATTTTATATTAATTGGAAGATATTATATTTTAAAAGTATAATTAAAGAGGTAAGGAATGGAATGAACTGGAGATTCTGGATATGCAAAAATAAAGTTAGGAATGTACAAGTGTTTGTTCCTGGAACATTCTAAGCAGAACTGAGGCACCATCAGGCAGTACCAATACTCATGATGTAACACTATGTTCTGAGCCTGTAATATTTGCAAATTAGTGAATATTTCTTAAGAGAACTGTCTTTTACCACTTTGGGAGCCCTTAGTAAGACTGTAAAAACATTGGGAAATGAGTCTTAAATGGAAGCAATCTAACTGTTGAAATTTCCATTTTTTATTTCAAAAAAGCTTGTGCATAATAAAAAATAGGGTAGACAGATGAGCACACTACACTTGAATTTAAAGGCTACAGTGCCCTGTAAGGCCCTGGGAAGATTTGAAGGATGGCACACAAAACTACATATGGTAAGTGAAAAGAATTGTATAAGCTTACTTTCCCCTGGATTCCCAATTCTGGGTTGGCAAAAACTTGGGACTATCTAACTTAACTGAATTTTGCTAAGTATGATAACAAGTTCACCAGTTTATTCAAACTTCAAAACCATGTTTTTTTCCAGTTTGGGTATATACCCTTCAATATCAAACATCTTCTAGGCTTGCCTTGTACAAAACAGCAAGACTTTAGGGATAATGCTAAACAGAGATAACCCTGGCCTTGTACAAATTAAAATTTCTATGTCCTGAATAGCTAGTTTTTAACCCTGATAATCATCAATTACTGCAATGTGAAAGAAAAGCTAACATGAATATTATTCCAAGGAGAACTGTGTCTAACTTTTGGTAGCGGGGCATACACCTTAGCCTCAATTGGATCATCATATAAAGCAATACTGCTTAAGTACGTTTTTAATTTTGAAACATATAAATACAGTAGCATTTAAAAATTTCTACAGTTCAAATCAAACAGTTAAAATTTAAATTCCTAATCCTTTAATATTTTTTTTAAAAATCTTAAAAATATATTTTAAAAGCTATTTATAAAATATTTGCATCAGGTATTATCAATGTCAAGGGTTAAGCTGAAGCAAATGTTGAAGTATTTCAATTTCAAAGTTTTAAGGTTGTAATTTTTCAAATTAAAAATGCATTCTTATAATATAAAAAATATAGTCTATTTTCTTATTCTTCTGCTTGCTCTTGTCCTGCTTTCGATTTCTTTAGGCACCTCAGTCATCAGAGTGGTATTTTCTTCTTTCATTTTCTTTTTACCTCTTGTTTGCACTGTATATACGGAAAAACAAAATGAATATATGATATCAATATTTATAAGAATTCTTCCTTGAGTAGGCAAATTATTTGGAACACACATAAACACATGGAACTTTGGAATAATCCAATAGGATTAAAATCAATTAAAATTCAAGAAAATTTTCAGCATATTATTAAGAAATTCCAAAGGAGGAATGCATGCTATTATTTCTCTAAAGCCCCAATAAATAGAAGTTCCAAAATGTACTATCATGCTCCCATCGGAGTTGGACTCTAAGATGGAAGACTAACATCTGACAGAATGTGAGAGTGGCTCCATTGGCTATGGAGGAAACTGGGGAAGAGAAAAGTTAAGCTGGGCAAAGCAGGGGAGGGGATTCGGATGAAGACCAAGGCCCACCCACTCATCCTAGGGTACACATGGAAGAACAGAGAAGAGAGCAACATGGGTTGCGTGGCTTACAAAGGAAAGGGCCCGATTCTGTTCACAAGGCACACCTGGGGATGAAGTTTAAAGGAGAGGCAAATGGTAGGGGCAGTTGTTGAGAACAAGCACTAAGTTCATCTTGTGTTAACTGCTTTGTCTGAGTTCCTGGCATCTTCCCAACTGGTTTGATTTACTGCCATGATACTTCACTTCTGGAACTCATCTGGCTTGTTCTGCTAGATTAATTACATTATCTTGTGCCTTGTTGGATTTATAGCTGGAAGTTTTCTATTTATAATGCTTGGACTGGAGTATTTTCAGCCAAAGATTGTTACAGGTTTGTGGGACAGGTTTTTCTTCAGACTGGAGACTAAGTGGGATCTTGGGGGCAAAGTTGGAGCTAATAAATGGACTCATATTTATTCTCTGGCTGTGTTGCCTTTGTGCAAAGGACCAGGTCATCACATGTACAAAACAGAATAAAAGTGCCTGAGTAATTAATTTTATGCTATTTCATTCAAACTGTTAGCATTAATCAATCTGATGCCTTTTAGATATATTGGTGCTATAATAACAAGAATTCTGAAAACTGTAATCATAACACATCTACAAATGTTCAGGCTAAAAAAGAGCATTAACAGAACACTGCATTTCTGGGCAGGACAATTTAGTGTACTCATATGAGCAAAAAAATAAAATCCTTCCAGTCAATAGACTTAATTGAAAAAGATATATAGCACACATGTAAGTAAAGGCCTATTATAAAACGAGCTCCTTCAGGATCTTTTGCAATTTCCTGCACCTATGTAGAAATTGGAGTTCTAAGTTGCATGTCCAGTCAAGAAAGGAAAACTCATCTTTTAAGTAGAGTATATATTGATCTGGACTAACTTGAGTTCTCAATATTACTCTGTGTCTATTCTTCTGGTGAATTGATACTGAGGACTCAGAGTGAATTTTAAAATGCAAATCATGTGTATTGATTTGTGCTGGTTTATGGACATTATAGGACACACCCTTGTTAAACTGTTGTGCTCTATTTATATGGTGATTCCAGAATAATATTAAAACTGAAAATCCCATTCAAACAGAATTTGGGAGCATAAAGACAAGATCAGGAGGAAACCTGTGCTTTACTGGATTATCTCTTTAATTCTAAAGAGTTAAGAATAAAGCTTAGTAGTTTAAGACATAAAAGATAACACACCTGTTTTAGATGCTGTTGATTTATTTTCTGGAATTACGTTTTTCACCATGCTAGCAGTTGTAATTGTTTCTGAATTGTTAATTTGTTTCCTTTTTGCACGTTCTGATGAACTCTTTTGCACCATCATATTTGACTGCTTAAAATTTATATTTTGGTCATTAGACAAATCATTTTGATTGATGCTTAGAGTCATGGTTTTTATTTCAATAAATTTTGGTGCCTTGCCCATTAAGGAAACATTATCTAGAATTTGTTCATTAGGAAAATTATCCCTGCAGGTTGATAACGTACTATTTTTTTTGAGGGGAGAAAGAGCCTCAAGTTTATTAATGTTTCTTCTACCTCTCCGATTGATCACAGTTGCCATAGCTGTTTTCTGCAAATCTTTGTTTTGGGTTTCATGAACAAGCTCTTCTTTTGGAATAAAGTACTTTCCTCTCAGAGAGCGTGTCATTATATTGTGTGTACCTGAAATTTTTCCTAATTCCCTTTTTCCAACAGAATCTTCACAATTTCCACTTTGATTTTCATTAGCAGAAGATAATGGTGGCAAAGTGATGCTCACTTTCAGTGAGGGAGAAACTAGTGATGCAATATTAGTTTCTTCTCTTTGCTTCTTTGATTGACGCTTTTTTCCAAAATTGTTTTCTAAAGTACCAACATTATCTGTTACTAGTGGACTCTTTTTACTGTTGTTTCTTAGGTCATCATTACTGTCTGCTGACATTCCACAAGATCTTAATTGTTTTCTTTTATTTCTGGATGTATTTTGTTTTGATACAGCTTTTGAATCTTTCTTTCCACTTTGTTGAACGTCATTATCAATACATTCAGATTTTTTACTGAAAACTGAGTTTGCTGAAATTTCACGAACAGCTTTCATTTTTCTACAGTTGTGTGCGACATTCTCATTTACATTATTTGCTGTCTTCAAATCTTCATTTGGCTGTTCATCTGAATGTTCACCTCTGTTTGATGACAGCAAATGACAAGTGTCATTTTTGGCAGGAGAAAGGATTTTCTGATTTCTTCTACTACCTACTTTTGATTGATTCGCTTTTGCAAGACAAGCATTTTTGCCATCTATATTTTCATCTATTATAGGGGTTATGTGTGTACTGTCAGAAACTGTAAATACATCACCAGAAATAGTTTTTTTAGGTCTGCCTCGCCTGGGTGGATTCTCTTTCACTGTATTTTTGCTCTTCAGTGAACAGAATTCTTGAGCATTTTTCTTCCCTCTTGTCCTTTTGGACTGATTATCTTCTTGTCCCATGGCCATATTTGGACCTTGGACATCAGTTTCTTTATCACTGGATGTTTCATTGACTTGCTTGCTTCTTCCTCTCCTGGGTGGATTTCCTTTTACTACCCTTTTTGGCGGAATGTGCCCTTCATGATTTTGCATATTTTCTAATGGTAGCATTTCAGATTTGTCAAAATTTTCATTTTGAACTTGTGGCAAAGAACATCCGCCTTGGGATGAAGGGCATTTGTTCACTGTTGAATCTCCAGAAGTATTAATTTCTAAAGGAATAGATTTAAGGAGCCCTTGATCTATCTTTCTCCCTCTGCCCCTTCTGGGCTGATTTTCTTTTAGACTGACAATCACATCATGATCTTTCCCATCAGAGGCCTGATTGCTATCACTTTCTCCAGAAGGGCTGGAAACTGTTTTTTTCCCTCTACCTCTGCGAGGCAGATTCTTTTTTGATAGCTTTTCCATTTTGGGCATACTGGGCTCTGCAGGAGTTTGCATGCTTCCCAAGGGAACCTTTGGAATCCCATTACAAATGTTTTCAGTTTGATTTTCTTCTTTATGAATATTACTCTCGTATCCAAGTGCACCTTTTCCTTCAGACGCCTTAAAGTCATCTTTAAGTAAAAAATGAACTTTTTTTTTCTTCACCACTAAATTATCTTCCATTGCTGTTAGATTATTTTTGGAAGCTTTGGTTTTACATATTTTATTTCCTTGCTTATCTGCATTCAAAGTTTTGATTAATCTTTCTGGGCTTGATTGTACTGCAGCAATCTTTCTTGTTTTATTTCTTTTATTACTTTCTTCCCCTGACATTGTATCATTTGCATTACCTTTGGCAAACACTGTCTTTACGTCACTTACACACTTTTTTACACTTCTAGATCTTAGCCTTGTTTTGACAGTAAAATCACTTTCGTTTTCTTGAATTGGTCCATTTTCTTCAAAATCCATACTTGTTACAGTTTTTCCTTTTCTTTTAGTTGCCACTTTTCTCCTGTTCACAGGCTGTTTTTCTGCTGTTTCTTCCTTTAAAGGTTTTTCTAATTTCTGAGTGTGGCTTATGTTGTCAGATCCTATATTCCCATTTGTTTCAACATGCTGCTTCTTTAGTCTTCCTCTTTTAGATAATTTGGTTTCTACAATTGTTGTAAAATTGCTTTCAGATTTGTGCAATAGATTTAGTTCTGTGTGACTATCAAAACTTTCACTGATTTGCTCACAATTAGATGATGTTGAACTATTCTTTGTATACCTCTGAATCGTCTTTATATATACTGCAGAACTGCAGTCATTTATTTTCCTTTTCCTAGTCCTAGCCAAAGCAAACGGTTCAGGCTTTTCTGTTTTTAATGCATCAGAATTTTCAGCTGTTTCAGTTTTGGCTTCATTTTTGAAACTCATTCCATCTGGCTCATAGTTTTCAGAGAGAGAGTTTTGTCTGGTTGTTTTTCTGTTGAACTGTGTTTTCAATTCATTAAATGAATTACATGCAACATGACCTATGTGGTTTGGAACACTACTATTTTTAATTTTAATTTCCAGGTTTGCTTCGCACCTTCCAGGCACATTTTCCATGGACTCTGAAATAAAACATGTTCAAATATATTTTAAGATCACAGTCATTAAGAAAAATGAAGTTTTGAACTTATGTTCTGGATAACTTTTTTACTTTGGAGAAACATTTATGTAAGTAATTCATGAAAATAATGATATAAAAAATTCTTTTTAGAATACTGTCCTAATATTTATATTCTAAAATTTGTACTAATTTTAAATTTACAGAGCAGTTCTAATTAATATACACTGCAGTGAAACAATTTGTATCAAAATTAAAATGTCAAAATTTAAACTATTTTTTCTGCATGAATAAATCAGAGCCAAATCTTCAGTCACCTATATTATAGTATATTTTCAAAAGAATATACAAAGCATATTTTAATGAAATAAACTTTATACTTACCCAGTTTATTTCTGAAACTGGTATAAGATGCATTTTCTTCCACAAAATTCAGAGATTCTGGCATGTTACCCTACAAATATTAGTTATTAAAATAGCTGACATCAAAATATTTCTCACATAAAACGTTCCAGTACACTTCCTTGAATGATACAGCTGTGTATTTTGTAAGACTGGGCTTAGGAAACAATGCATCTGAACATTGTTTTCAATTTTTTTTCTTGAGTGCATATAGACTACTTGTGCTATAACTGCCAGAAAATTAAAGTAACTGGTAGTTACAACATGCATGCATAGGCAAAGTATTTCAAGAAGCTATGCTTTTCAAGGAAATGTTTTACATAATCCTGTTTTATATTAGCAGACTTTGTGCTACACAAATTTATATTATGCATATTAAAATATAATAACACATCATAGACTATATCTTCAAATATGAAGTATTACTGCTGGCAGTGACAGTAAGATGCAGAGCATTTTTTTAAAATCTGTGTTTTGCAATATTAACAACTATAATTAAGAATCCAAAATATTGTAATTTTAGTCAAAAAAATAGAAGTCGTTACTTATTACAAGATTACAATGTTTAGCCCAAAATCCAAAGACCAAAGTAACTATCGATTAATTGATCCCAAAATTTCAAAATGTTTTTTATGGGATACAAATGGATTATTTGAATTCTTTTAGTTACTAAATTATGGGCTATCTAAATAAAAATGAATACAAATATTTTATATAGTAAAAGTACCTTATCATTTTCAGTGTCCAACATTTCTTTGACGCCTGTATAATTTATATCAGGTATTATAGAACTTTCTCTAGGTTCAATCATAAATTTCTGCAATCCCAAATTGTCATCAGTTGGCATAGATTTTGATGCTTTCAATGTCTGACTGCTGCCAACCATATTATTTATGGGTTCCAATCTTTCCTTTGGTGACACCATTTGAATATTTCCTCTATCTTCTATTGGCTGCACAGTTTCCTTAACTTCCTCAGTAATGCCATTAATACTTATATCTTCCATAATTTGTGTTTTATTTTTGGTAATACTTCCAATCATGTTTTTTAATACTCCTTCAGTAGATAACCTAGATTTAGTATAGATATCATCAGCAAGAGGCTCCAGAGTCTGTCTGGGTGTTTTCAATATCTTGATTCCTGAAAACACCTCTACAGGTTCCGATTTTTGCTCAGGTGTCTCTAAGAGCTTCTTGATCCCTGAAAACACCTCTGCAGGTTCTGATTTTTGATCAGGTGTCTCTAAGAGCTTCTTGGTCCCTGAAAGGTCCTCAACAGGTTCAGATTTTTCCTTAGTTATCTTAAAGAGCCTCTTGACTCCTGAAAAGTCCTCAACCGGTTCAATTTTTTTCTTAGGTGACTTAAAGAGCCTCTTAACCCCTGAAAGCACCTCAACTGGGTCTGACTTTTGCTTTGGTGTCCTCAAAAGCCTCTTGACCCCTGAAAGCATCTCATTAGATTCAGATTTTTCCTTAGGTGTCTTCAAGAGCCTCTTGACTCCTGAAAGAGCCTCAACTGGCTCTGACTTTTGCTTAGGTGTCTTCAAGAGCCTCTTGACTGCTGAAAGGGCCTCGACTGGCTCTGATGTTTGCTTTGGTGTCCTCAAAAGCCTCTTGACCCCTGAAAGCACCTCAACACATTCAGATTTTTGCTTAGGTGTCCTCAGGACCCTCTTGGCCCCTGAAAGCACCTCAACAGGTTCAGATTTTTCCTTAGTTGTCTTTAAAAACCTCTTGATTTCCAAAAGCTGTCTGACTGGTTCTGATTCTTGTTGCAGGTTTTCTTCTTCCATTCCCATTATGTTTCTTTCATTTAGTGATAGCATTAAATTATCATGAATGGGTATTTCTGATACTTCTTCCAATTCTGGAGCTATTACATCTTGATTGTAAGCTCTTTTTTGGCTTGAAATATTAACATCCAAAACAGACTTTTTTTCTAATAGAAATAGAAAAAAATATACAGTAAGGAAACATCACTGACTACATTAATGGAAATGCCCTTAAATGTGAAAAAATATTACTTAAAATAATTATATATTACTTTGCATGTTTTAGAATGAAACAAAAAACATAAAAACCAAATTATACCAAGAATATTAAAAATGAATTAAGTCAAATTAAAGTAACTGTTATTCAGAATGGAAAACATACATATTATAATTGGGATTGTACCTTAAGGAAACTAGTATCTGAAATATGGCAATTTCTAAGGAGCAGAAGGACCAAAATCTACAATCATCTAGGAAACCTTCTACCAGTCAGAAGGAGGGTATGTTTATTCCACTAATATAAATTGTGAAATCAAATAGACAGAGTTTCATGCATTTCTCCAACCTGAGGCCTAAATTTGAAGCCATTAAAACTGTTGCACCTTGAATGAATCTAACTGTCTCAGCTGGCTAATTATTTCATTTTTCCCCTAAAACATCTTTACAGGGTAACACACGGAATGACAAATTATATGCTGTTTTCATTATTGCGTCATCAAAAACTTTATTTGGATAAGACCATATATTTTATTCAGTATTTACAATTTAATGTAGCTCAGTGATTTAATAAAACACAATTATTCTCTACCTTTGATCATCTGGCTTGTATCTCTAAGTGAATTCTCTTCTTACCTAAAGCAGCACAGTCGTTAAAGCAACACCTGAAATTCTGATGGGTACTCCAAGGAAAGACTGACCTGAAATTTCTAAAACAATAAGGGAAGAGCTCCACATAGCCTTAACAGTTTAAGAGAAGACAGGTATTGATGCAGAAGGTCTTCTTCCATTCTAAAAACCAAACCTCATTTATTTGTTGTACTTATCTTTGGGATCATAAAGTAATCTATGTTAAATGGCTGTATGAAAGTCCTTATTCAGAATGTATAAATAATAAAACATACCAAATTCTTCTGATGCATTTATTTCTGATATCTGAGTTTCTGGTACAAAACTTTTCTGTTTTCCATTTGGTGGACTGCAGAACATTTTAGCCAACCCTGCAAATAGCATTTAAATCTATTAATGTTCAGTTAGTGTGTAATTAAATGCAAGAACAGATATAACTATAAAGAATATATTTTATTCACTTGATTTCTCCCTAGATTTGTAATGCAATCAGATTCCAGCATTATTTTTAAATATTAATATTAATGGTAGATACTTTCTATCAAACACCATCTTAAGAGCAAATTCTACTACAAATTATGACATAAGTGATTAATTTGCCTTGCAAAATAAAGTAAAACTTGTAATTCCTTCTATAGTGCTATAATAGTAACTAGCATACTAAGTAGATTTCTGTCAAAATGACGTACGCCTATCAAGTACAATTCGTAACAAATGGTGTGTGCCTATAAATGAATGTGTATCTCTCATAAATGTTTAACAGAACTAGGAAGAAAAAAATTACCTTCCTTTTCCTCTGTTTGAAGTCTAAGATTTATTATGACTGCTGGAGTAGAAGTGCCAGGCTAGCGATTACTGCCTCAACAATTTTTCCGATAAAAACGCAGCCTACTTTAAAGTGCCATCTTGGCCCATGAACAGCAGCTTCCCCAGTTTAAGAACAGCTTTGTTAAAAGTAGCATCTTCGACCATAAGCAATTTATATAGGTTTTATAGATAAAAAATGCAATACAGGTAGTCCTCAACTTACAATTGTTAAGGTATTTACAATATAATAGGTAGGGCAGTGAAGGGTTAGACAGTAAGAACAGTTATAGCTAATTGGTTAAAGGAAGATGGCCACTGGAAGAGAGAATATGGGCTGTTATTGGTTGCTGAGAGTAAAGGGAAAGTGTCCTTGTTTCCTGTGTGCTGTCCATTGATTTACCTCCTGATCTTCCTGTGTTGATTTACATGATGTTCCTGTTCTTATTTACTGGAAATAATTTTATTATTTAACACTACAAGTTTGTGTCAGCGTCTCTGACTGTTGGGCACTGGCTGAGTGGTTCCTTAACAACAATTGAACCCAAATTTTCTGTTGCTAAGACAAATGTGAATTCAAAAGTGAATTTGCTCCATTTTACAATGTTTCTTGCCATAGATGTTAATCACTGTTAGTAACATGGTTATTAAGTGAATCTGGTGATCACATGACCATAAGACACTACAACCATTGTAAATGAGTCAGTTGCCAAATGTCCAAATTTTGATTACATGACCGTGGAGATGCTGCAATAGTTGCAAGTGTGAAAAACAGTTATAAGCCATTTTTTCAGTGCCATTGTACTGGGAAGCTAATGAAAGGATAGGATCTTTTGGATTGTTTAATCTGGAATATGGAACAATTGCACTTTGGATTTTGGTTCTGCTAAACCATTACTCCGGAGACCAGTGACTTTGTTCCAGATTCAAAATGAAATAATTTCCCCATTTTATCAATATCTCTAGTGAGGATAAAAAGTGACAGTAGAGTTTTTATATAGTTTTGAAACTGGAAAGCAATGTTCCAAGTCTAAAGATTTTTAAAGCACGCTGGCCAGAAAATGCTGGGTTTAGAATAACATTTTCTGCTGTGGCTGCAGAATATTCTCCACATTTTTAAATCATTTTGTCTGTACCAGGAAACTATTCCTTAAGTATATTTGAAGAAATATTAAGGAATTGTTTCCTTAAAAAGGAAACAAAATTCTTTTAAAAAGTGGACAATATTATGCAGCCACAGCAGAAAATGTCATTCTAAGCCCAGCATTTTCTGGCCAGAGTGCTTTAAAAATCTTATTAAATCAATCCTAACAAGTTGGGTATTTCTTTCTAAGTAGATTTAGAAACAAGGCACTATTTGTTGCAAGCCTCTTGTGTCAAAGGAAGCATCTGATAAAACTCCTGAATTAAGACTGAATTGTCTCATGAAGGGAAAGGCTTGTTGCTACTCTTCACATATACTTAGCAAAGCACTGATGGAAAAGTTGGTGGAACTGCTATGTAGCAGGTCTGTATAAGTTAACTGCAATCTTAAATAAACCTATCAACATAGGAAGATATCAGAAAAGAAGTTCTACAAAGGAATATCTTAATGCATAGGTGCATACAGATGAAGTCAATGCATATAGTCATTTTAACGATAACCTGATTGTACCTGGCATGGTAGGTTTCCCTAAACTGATTGCAGACAATAGGGAGGAAGGGTGTAAGAACTAGCTAGCTTAATGATTTCATTTCTGTTGAAACTGCTGTTGAAAAGAGTATGCCCCCAAAATGGTGAGCCAATCACTAGAAAATTCCCCAGTAAATCCAAGGAAAGTGAGATTTCTGGGTCTCAGAGATTAAACTGCCCAAATGTATTAGATAGAAACACAATAAATTAAAAAAGGGAAAAGATAGCATTTCTCTCACAGCACGTGATCATGGGAAACAAGGCCACTTTTTCTTTGTATATGCCACATTATTGTCTAATATTTCACCTCCAGTAATTCAATGGCTGCTCCCTAATAGCATACTGGAAAGCAGTTCAAATGTTATTAAATGACTTTTAATTAAAATCTAATTGTGTAGGGAGGGGATAGTTTACATGGATGATGGATTCAGTAGCCAGCTTTTATTATTTTAATTATACTAAATTTAAAATATAATTTTACAAACCTACTAAACAATATAGATAAATGAAGACATATTGGTCATCATACAAAAACTGACAATCTTACCATGAAAATAATAATCCATTATTTAGTACGATGTAAAAATCTTTTAATTCAATCTGGCAATTTCAAGTTCTGAGCTTGGCTTTTTTTAGGGGTGTCATTTTGAGTGTTTCCTCTGATCTCAGCAATATTAATTAAGCTACTGTTTTACGGGATGCATTTAAACATATTTCATCTTTCCGGCTTTCTCCCGTCGGCGGCGCCCTTTGAACGGGGCGCCCGTTTCAGTCTTGTTTCGAGCCGCCTGTCAGCG
>JANHFP010004444.1:0-10046 GCA_032468135.1 Calamaria suluensis | reverse complement strand
GAGGGAGGAAGAAAAAGAAAGGAAGGAAGAGGGAGGAAGGGAAGGAGGAAGGAAGAGAGAGAAAGTGAAAGAAAAGATAAAGGAATTTCATTTTTAACAAAAAGAAAGGAAGGAAAGAAAGAGGGAGGGAGGGAGATAGAAAAAGAAAGGAAGGAACAGAGGAAGGAAGGGAAGGAGGAAAGAGAGAAAGTGAAAGAAAAGAGAAATGGATTTCATTTTTACCAAAAAGAAAGGAAGGAAAGAAAGAGGGAAGGAGAGAGAAAAAGAAAGGGAGGGAAGGAGGGAGGAAGGGGAAGGAGTACAGTACAGTACATTAATCACCATAGCGAAGCACAGGCACCTGCTAGTCAATTAATATATCTTATTTCAGTAACTAACACTGCTTTGGAAGGCTGTCTGATACTGATATATATTCTGGTTAATCAATTTGAGGTGGGCTTTTTTCCCCTCTCAACCCTAATTACTGTGAAAGTCACCAGTCTTTTGCCTTCAGCAAGAAAAGTGAAATTTTACAACTGTGAAATTTACATTTACTTACATCTACTTCAGCTATTTATTAGCTGTTTTTGAAGCATTTTTCAAAAATTATTTAACTTACTTTAATCTGTGTTGAGTGACAAGCATGGGTACTTGAAGTTGCTACTTTTTCCTATAGATAATATACATATCCCACTTATCTCATGTTTCCTAGATATCCTTTTTTTCATTATTTATTGCATATAATTCATTAATTCTTTTTTATTCTTTTTAATTTTAGAAATAGCAATTTCTAAAATGTACATTCCTACCTTTATACTTCATCATGGTAATTCAGGCCATTTTCATTCTCCAGAATGACAAACTAATAGAACATACTGCCTTCAATTAAAAGATCTTAAACTGTTTTAAAATAGGTTGAAACTACCCCATATCTTCTACTAAAACTGTTGGTTATTTTCCATTAATAAAAGACAATTGTACCTAGAAATACTAGAGACAGAATTTAGGATTTACAAAGTATCAAAAGGATCGCCCCTGCACTTAGAATCCAGATTTGTGAAATGGAGCACTTAGAAAAGTTATTAATTATAAGACTATCTATTTTGGCTATACCTTTGATGATTTTGAAGCCACTTTCTTCCTTGATCTTGTTTTAAACCGCTGCTTTGAAGCAGACTTCAGTTGCACTTTTGGAACACCTTGTTTCACTACTTCTGCCCAAGACTTCACAACTAAAACAACAATTGTTGAAGATTATTCACCTTAATCATTTTTAATAAAATATCTGATAGATATAAAATGAAGTTATACTATGTTTGAAACATAAAGGGATTAGTTCTGTTTTTGTAAATTATCTAGCAACAGATACAATTGTA
This sequence comes from Calamaria suluensis, assembly GCA_032468135.1. NCBI lineage: Eukaryota > Metazoa > Chordata > Lepidosauria > Squamata > Calamariidae > Calamaria > Calamaria suluensis. The sequence continues at coordinate 8,691 of JANHFP010004444.1, read as the reverse complement.
ACACACCCATCAAGTTGGCTTCAGAAGCACCACTTTGTCTTTTGGAGTGAATAGTGCCCATAGCGCCACTTTTTCCACGTATAGAACTTCTCCTTGGAGTACAGGGTTTGCTCCTTCTTAATGATGAAGTGGCATTAGATACTGGTTTCTTAACTTCACCGAATAAACTAGTCACAGGCATCTCTTGTGTAGTGGTTTCTTCACCCTCTGAAGATTGACTTGCAACATGAGAATCAGAGGTACATTGTTGCCTCTGGGGCACACTAAGTGAATCAGCTTGCTTTGACACAATATTTTCATATTGCTTCCTCTCAAAGGAACCCTACAGGAAAACAAATAGGTAACTCACAAAAATTCAAATTTTAGATTTTGAACAAACAGCAATCATGCCTATTTTCTTTAGAACCTCAGAAAAATGAATTGTACAATTAGATATTAACAAAAAATCCACAATACTTTGTAAGGGGTTGCCTTTGAAGACTATGATGATGTTACAATTAGTTCAGAATGCGGCAGCATGTCTTAGGTTTCAATAATGGGAGCAGATCACACATACATTGAAGACCCTGCATTGATTACCATTTCAGCTCAAACCACAATTTAAAGTGCTAGTGTCAATACTCTTCATAACTTGGCAATTGGGTATCTATGGAAGAGCCTCCTCTAACCAAATTTTATGCAGCCTATTGCATCATTTAGGATGGGACTGTTTTTTGCATCAGCACCAAATTATGGAAAGTGGATCCTTCGATAAATTATTGAAAACAGAATTATTTTAAAAGAATTTCAGTAATATCGCCAGTACCTCTTGTCATTCTTTTTCCCACTTCAATTTTGTTTCTAAGTTGAATTATATTTTGTTTTCATTGTGTTGTTGTTTTTTTACTGTAACATTCTAACCAATAGTCCGAAAGACTGTAATGGTATAAAAATCAAATAAAATCACACTACACTTAGTTCTAAACTTTTCATTTGCCAATTTTATTTAATATAAACTAAAATTACCATATTTTTCGGCGTATAATACACACAATATAAAGACACAACTTAGTTTTTGGGAATGAAAATAGGGAAAAAAATCTGCCTACCAGGTATTTATCTGGCTAGCATCCTTAGACTGGTCACCTACAACACATTAATTTGCTGGTTTTGAGCGCACATGTGCTAGGTTGTGAATACAGCTTCTAAAGCACAGCTGATCTGCTAAGCAGAAGATTGCTTCACTTAATAGCGCATTAGGGCTGAAAAAAAGCTTTGAAAACGCTACATTTGGAGCATAAGATGCACCCAAATTTCCAGCCTCTTTTTTTTGGGAGGTGGGATGGGGAGTGTATCTTATACTCTTAAAAAATTAACTTTTCAAATCTATTACCTAGCTACTTTATGAAACTATGAAAAGATGTAAAGCAGTAAATAAAAAAGAATTCAGCTATTTTTATGCATTGTCCCATCTTGATCAGACCACAGATTTGACAATTCTGGAGATGGTCTTGCATTTCTTTGGAAGTAAATAATCCAGAGCAAGGAGTGATTCATAGTCTAGCCCTGGAACGAACTTTCTTGGAACACGATCCCCAGAGACAGAACTTTCTATTACTTTCCAGGTACTAACAAACATTTCCAAGCCTCCACTGTTCTGTGAAATAATTTTATTTCAGAAATTTGCTTTCTCAAATAAATATTTGGTAAGCTTTAAAGGTGTTATTATTTTGAAAATGTCCCAATTTAAAAATAAAAGTCAATAGTATAAATTCTGATTTCAAACATCTTATATAAAGCTACATGTGTAAGTCATCCACAATAACCAGAGATGGCTACTTGTATATGCTGGAGAGTATTTCATTTTTTAATCAGAATGTGAAATATTTACCCAATTTAGGGATATTTTATGAACAGATTTATAAATTTTATTTATTACATTTATTTGCTACCCATCTTGAAATAAAATCACCAGAATTTTTAAATGGAAAAGAAGCATTCAGGTGAAATATATCACCAACTCCTGACAGAAAGAATTCCAGGGAAATATTTAGGTCTACTAAGAAGTGCAGAAAAAATATTTCTAAATTCTATGATTTAAAATTTATGATAAATTGTTTGTATATATTATTTAAAATGCAAAGTTTTTAGTATGAAAAAATGAAGTATAGACAAACATATGTATATATAATTGTGGAAGCCAGAACAATTATTTGGTTAAAATGTAAATATTCCTAGCAATCAGTTGTTCTGTCAATCAATCACATACCTGTATTACAGACTGCCTTAATTCTGCAGCTTTTTTCAGAACTGCTCGTGGTGAGTTTCCAAATGGCATGCTTAGTCTTGCTGGAATGGCCCCCTTTTTAAGTGGTGAGTTTGGAGGTAAGCGCTTATCAAAGAGTTCTGGACTCAGTTGGCCACCAAAAGACACTCTCTTCCTCTTTCCAAATGATTGGATTAGAAAATCTAGTTCTGTACCTCTACGCTTTTGAGGTGATTTCTTAGCCTCTATAAATGAAGAGTAAATTATAGCAAAATGAACACAATGCATTTCAACATTAATACAATTAAAAACTTTGCGCTGAGAATGCAATTGGTTAATTGAAAAGAAATAAAACTTAAATTTACTTTTTGTATCAATATTTTCAATCATAAGTAAGGCACTAACATTTCAAACAATTTAACCTCTATTTCTAGTAACAATGTCAAACAAGCCAATTAACTGACATAAAAAATAAGCTGGTAAATTTTGTTATCTTAACCAAAGTTACTGGAGACAGCAAATAGCAATTATAATTTTTGGTATGAAATTATATTTACCTGACTTTTTATTAAGTGGACATAACACATTCATTTCAGAAATAGCATTAACTTCGGCTGGTGTCTGAACTCTGCTTTCATAACTGGAAAAAGTAGATATATCATTTTTCATATTAACGTCCTGCTCATGATTTTCTGTTCCTATTTTTTCATTTTCATTGTACTTTGTTTCCAATGTTTTTTCAGGAATCTCATTTCCCATTATTTCACTGATTTGGGAAAGATCTGCAGGGATGATTAATATTTTTTCTATTGCCTCTGTACAATTTTCATTTGAAATAGTTTTATTTAATTCAATGTTGTCATTGCAGTTTTCACTAGTATTAAGATGAAGTGAACTGAAAACAGTACTAGAATTTCCATCTTCTGAACCTTTCAGATTTAGAGCAGCTTCTGTGACCAGTTCTCTATTTTCATGTGTTTTAGAATATATACTTTCAATCAAAATACCAGACTCATTCTCCTGCCCACTAACTTGTACAGGGCACTCTTTCATTTTTCCAGAGCTCTTCATTCTGTTCAGTGAATCTATTTCAACCACTGTCATTCTGGACTTGGAAGATCTTCGAGACTTTCTAGAACGTGGACTTGAATAATTTTGAGTATTCTCCTGGCTAGGCTTTGCTTTGGGCAAATTATTTTCTACAGATGTGAAAGCATCTGTTACATTACATTTGTTAAGGCACTTAGCCTTTTCTGCATAGTCCAATGAGTGTATATATGATTCAGGAAAATGCTGTCCACTCTTCTGATTGGCTTTTAAATGTGCATACTTTTCCACTTCATTATCTCCTATGTTCTCAAAATCTGACTGATTTGTACCTTCACATTCTTGTTTCTGTGGTATATCACAATTTTTAATGCTTGATAATTTTTCATAGTTCTTCTCTTCAAATGTTTGACTTGCTACAATATCATGCTTTCCTTGAATTTTAAAATCTTCAGATTGTTCAATGTTAGTTAATTTTGCTTGACTCATTGCAGACCTCCTAGATCTTGAGTGAAATACATCTCTCAGCAACGTTTCATTACCAGTATTTTCCTTTACATTGCCTGTGCCACCTTCATGTTTCATTAATTCATAAAGTTTGCTAAAGGGAGACAATTCATTTGCTTTCTCAGTGCTGTGCACTTTGTACTTAAATTCAGGTGTGCTGTATTGATTTTGAAGTATTTTCTCATTTCTTCTAGGAGAGCAAATTTCAAATTTCTTGCCTATAGGAATATGAAACAGGCAGTTTTTAAAATCTACTTTCTTGAATAAAGTTAAAACTATTTTTGAAGCATTATACAAATGCAATTATACAAATTAAAAACTGTTGAGGAATTAAGCAGACATTTACAAATCCTTAGAAAAAAGTGTTTCACAGGACACAGCGGTGTGTACATACCATTTCTTTTCAAAGCAGTCATTTTTTTCCAGCCTCAAGCAACAGCTCTGTAAACTGCTTCAAACAATATCCATATGCTTTGTGACTGCTCACTTTGAAAATTTTCTCAATGGTCTAGAACCATGATGGCGAACCTATGACACGGGTGCCCCAGGTGACACGTAGAGCCATATCGGTGGGCACGTGAGCATTACCATAGTTCAGTTCTGATATGCATATCAGCTCTGATATGCATGCAGCCGATTCTCGGGCCTTCCAGAAGTCAGGAAACAGGCTGTTTCCAGCCTCTGGAGGGCCTGGATGTGGGGAAGGCCCATTTTTCACTCTCCCCAGGCTCCAGAGCCTTTCTAGGGAGGTTGGGGTGAAGTGAATTATGGGTGTGACTACGTGGACATGCAACCTCCCCGGGCACCCCCCACATTTGGCATGCGGTGGCAAAAAGGTCAGCCATCACTGGTCTAGAAACTGTTTAGGAACCAACTGCATGAACCTGTAAAAATATTGCTACTTTAGTGATCTTAAAAGATGTGTTAAAGTTAAAAGATGTGCATAAGTTACAATTTACCTCCTTCAAAGGACTTGCACAATTCTATTAAATTCAACAAATCAAAACTTATAGAAGCCAAACTTTATTTGCAATTGCCTAACAATATAGTATAAATATATGCAAGCAGACTATTTGTACTTTTCCAAGTTACTTTCCCTTACCTTAAACATGGTTCTAATCAGCGAAATTTAAGGAATAGATGTGCTCATAAACTTTTTTATGAAAGTTACTTAATGGACAAGAAAATATATGGGTCATTCTCTAAAATGTAATCAGCTGTGAGATATTATTTCTAATATAATTTTAAGACTAGCTTATTTCTCAACTCTTTTTTCCCCCAAAATAATTTATTGGTATTTCTTGGGATAGGGGAAAAGGTAAAGGGTTAGGAAAAGGTTTTAAATCCATTATGTAATACAACACCTTGTTTTTCGAGGTTGAAAGGCATAATGCAAAGTATGTTTATAACATTAAAGCTTATATTACATTACATATTTATAGTTCAATTGACTAACAGTAGGAAATTTCCCATTCTGGCATTTTCATAATATTTACTAAAATACTTTCTTTAGTCTCCAGTCATCTAGTTACTACTTTCATATTCTATTGAGCACACCACTGAAATATCTTATTTATCTTGTGATCTTATTTATCTTGTGACAGCTTCCTGTCACAAGATAAATTTATCTTGTGACAGCCTCCTGCCTCTCCAGGTCCAGGCTGGCGGGCCTCCTCCCTCCCTTCTTTTGGTCTTGCCCCTTCTGCTCCCCCTCCCGGCCCCATGTTTATGTTTGTAAAAAGCTTCTGCTTCTTCACATTTAATCTATATCTTCTCATACTCATTAAGAGTTTTCCAACTCTTAATTATCATGTTTTAGAGTATACTCAGAAACTGGGTCACTAACAGGTTCAAAAAACAATTCATCAATTAAACCAAATCCATTCATGTATTTTAACAGCAAATTCCTAATGGTTGCTTTCATTTGTTTTACCACACACTAGTAAACACATCCTTTTTATTAATAAAAAATCATTTATACAATGACTTTTATAGCACTGATAAGATTTATAGAAAAAGAACAAAAAAATACAAACCAGTAATTGGAGAACTTTTGTAATCTGAGTTTTGTGGGTGCAGCAAGTCCATCTGTTGCATATGCTGAACATGAAGAATCTGTAAAATTAAAAACAATGCAATAGAACAAAGAATTTAATATTTCTTTTAAGCTTGCCATTTTTTTTGGGTAAAATACGTTTCCACTGATGATTTCATAGAATAAATGATTGAAAGATAATGCAGTATTTCATTCACCTCTTATCTGAAGAGTACTAATTATGCAATCTATAATGGTCAGAACTAACTCAAGACTAGAATTTTAGAATTCAATGTTGACATCCATTGGGTAAACCATTACAATGATTTCCAAAACTCACGAGCTTTCCAAAAACCAATGGACCCCCTACTTCAAAAGTTCTATGTATAACAACTAAATATTTACAGTGAAAGAAACATATTTACAATAGTTCTCTGAACATTAAGTGCTGTACAGATACATCATGCAGAACCTAAGGCTGCAATACAGTAATACAACTGAGGAAAATTCCAACTAAGATTAGATTCTGTACATATTGCATGAAAACTAATGCCACTCTGTCTAGACCTCAATGACATTGTCTTACCTTTCAATATTCCACTTATATGAAATCTCAGTTTAACAGACCTCAACATAAAACATTACGTAACTGATATAATTTGATTAAAATTATGTAAATCAAAATTTAAGTCTTCTCCCTCCTCTTTAATTACCCATTAAATTGAAACTTTAATTGATTCTTTTTATACCTATTCTTAAATTCATCTTAAGATCTTACAAGTTTTCTTTTACTTTCAATTGGATAACCAAACTCACGATAAACCTATCTTTCATAGATCAAATGTCAATTTACAGCACTAACTCACTTTCTTTTTCTTTCTGGAAAACATGAGTTACAGACCAGAGAGTATGTCTTAATTTTCTAAAGCCCAACACCAATACCAAATTTTGTATTTCTTCTGAATTATGGTTAAATGTGTAGAATACATGACTAAAAGTGAAATGTAACTGATAATAACCAATTACTAAATTTATAAATGTTTACATTTTATTATTGTCTCCTTTTCCAAATTAAGAAAAATGTAATGATTTTTAGTTTACCTGTAATGTTTCCTTCTCTTGAGATCTAGAAAGTGTCCTCTCAGGAAGTGATAAAGGTGGATATTCAAATCTATTCAAGTACAAAGATTGCTTAAATTAAAATTAATCCAACTTTGAGAAGTTATTAAATATACTTTATTCAAATATACTTTCATCTCCAACTCTAATGAAGTCCAGTTTTAGACTAATAGTTTAGTTACTCTTTACATAATCTGTTTTCCTGTTTAGGGAGTTTACCCAAACTCAATAATTTGAGCTTTTTTAAAAAAACAATTCCTTAATCTTCAGGTTTCTAAAAAGCACTGGCTATTTCTAGCACACCTATATTTGCTTATACTATTGTTACATACCTGAAAGAACGATCAATAATTGTCAGTATATCTCCATGTTTTAAGTGTGTGGAATCTTGAAAGAGATTCCCATTTAGCTTTGTTGGATTCGCAGAACTCAAGTTAAACAGCACTGCCTAAAACAAATAGGAATAAAATATGTATATCCAGATTAATGAATAAAGCACAAGTACCACATCCATTAGGGTTGCATAAGTATCAAAAGTAATAATACCTCTTTATTTTCATTGACTTCAATTTTACAATGTTCTTTAGAAACTTGAGGAATCTGTATTCGAATATCACATTCCTTTTTCCTTGAAAATATAATTACAAGGTTTAGTTCAAATTATATAACTATATATTCTTATATAGACATCTCTTAAAATGTATTGTGATCTCTAAATCTCTAATTTATTTCCACCTAGTATAAGGCAGTGCAGCTGTTGCTGAAAGTGCATTGAGACAACCTGAGTTTTAGATTGCGTTTTAAGAACTTCTAAAATAAATGGTTAGGTTTTTGATTAGATGTCTTGAATAATTATACACTGAAATAGATCAAATCCATTATGTGACATGTACTGCAAGACTAAATGAATTATATAGAAGTCAAATAATGGAGGCCAGCAAAGTTATGACACTACCTAAAACTGCTGCTACAAAAAAGACCTATATCAAACAAAATCCTACACAAATAAACACCGTATCAATTTAGTCTTACCTTCCAAACAAACAAGAATTTGCAGTGAGTGGGAAATGAGTTCCATCAGTCCCATTTCTCTTAATAACCACAATTTTCCCCAAAAATGGCATTTTGAATTTGTATATCTTAGGAAAAAATAAAGTAAAATTATTGCAGATTTCAACACATCTTGGTGACCATATTTGTAAAATTTATGGTTGTGCATATTGTTTGCTACCACAACTGGTCATTATCTATTTTTTTAATAGAAAACAATTACATTATATTATGACTACACAAAAAATGTTTTAAGTCTATAATGGACTTTTGGCTATCATAAAGCATTGCCACATCCCCTGGTCATGTTATCCGGGTGCTGGGCAACTTTTTGCACTTATCAACATTTGCTAAGCATCCTGAGAGCATGTGGTCACCATGTACAATCTTTTGATGGCTTCCTCAGAAAGTCAACAGTTGTCTTCAACTGTTGAAGACAACAGTAATTTGTTTAAGATTGTTGACTATTTAAGTGAGTAGTAGAACCAATTCTTTTAAAAATCCAGAAAATTAAATTGTGAGAAAAATCAAGAGGGAAAAAAATTATAATAATCCATTAATGTACCTGGAGGAAACGGCCTACCTAGACCCGTTTCAATCGGGCTTCAGGTCTGGGCACAGCACGGAAACAGCATTGGTCGCATTGGTGGATGATCTCTGGAGGGCCCGGGACAGGGGTTATTCCTCT
>JANHFP010004437.1:17774-29377 GCA_032468135.1 Calamaria suluensis | reverse complement strand
TAAGGCATCCCACCGCCCCCCTTGCCTCTTACTGCCCCCCTAAGGCATCCTACCGCCCCCCCCAGGGAACCACTGCTTTAGACCTTCTTTTCAAATTACTTTGAAATAGAAAAAAATGAATTAATACAGTAATTACAAATTTAGATATGACGGATTATAGCAAAGTGCACAGCTAAACTATCTTTCCGCAGTTTACTGAAACCAATATTCAGTAAGTGAGGATAGTTCTAGATGACCTAACTACATCTTACTACATGAGGCTTACAACCCTGAAAAATATATTTCACATCTTTTAGACGTGGCTACATGTAAACACATAATGGTAAAGAGCCTATGTGTAACATACTGCTAGCAATGCTTCTCTTTTTCAACTGGTTATCATCTGGTCCTCTAATCTCAGAATGTCAGGGATGAGAGAGGAGCAGAACTGAGACAGCAAACCTCAGATCTATTCTTTTTACTTTCATCTGTACTTTTTTGTCTATAGGTATATCAGAAAGTTTAATACAAACCTACTTAATACAATGTTTGTTTCATATTACTATGAGGAACATTCCATATTGTTATTAGTCACAGTCAGTCAGATATTTATACTGGATTTGGCACTTTTATCTGCCTACTGAGTCTATCCCAAGATTCTAAGATATATGCTCTTTGATAGTTTTTATTTATTTGCATCCCGACTTTATTACTTTTACAAATAGCTCAAGGTGGCAAATACATCTAATACACCTTCCCATTTTCTCCACAACAACCCTGTAAGGTAGGGTTAGGCTGAAAGAGAGTAACTGGTCCAAAATCACCCAACTGGTTTTCATGGTTAAGATAGAACTTGAACTGAAGTGTTTCCTAAGGGGTGTCAAACTGGCCGCCCATGGGTTGGATGCATCACACACAGGCCACACCCACCCCAGCTCCACAAAGGGAAAAACGTTGTGATACGTCATGTGACAAGGTGAATTTGACACCTGTGTTGTAGCCTGTTAAGAGGTATCATGAAAGGAAGTAAGCAGTTCCAACTAATGCTGTCTTTTTAAATTGATACCAATGGTAGTTTTGTCAATGCCGATGGTGTTCACATGGTGTTCCAGATGTTTTGGAATTGCACCCAAGGTATTTGTCACCATGGGTTATATCTTTGCATTCTTTTACCGCAGTTGTTCTACATCTACTTGCAGGTCTTTTTCTCTTTTTCTGTTGTCTCCAGGTATTATCACATCCACTATCCAGACCTTTTTGTCTTTCTTATCAACGTTAAGTCTGGAGTGATTTGTGGCAAGTGGCTGTCTATTTGAATTCTAAAGTCCTAGAGCACTTTAGCTTCTTCCTTTTCTATTACTTTGTCTGTTTATTGTCCCACCAGTTTATTATTAATTCCATATTACTATAGAAATGACTGAAACATAGAACATCCCTTCAAGTAGAAAAGCCAAATTCTGCTATTTCTTTAATGAGACCAAGGCTATGTATGTGATTATCTTGCTCATTTTTATATTCATTATAATTCTTTAAGGAGATGAAGCTTAGAAATACTGGCGTGCCTAAGGTCATCCAGTGACCAACAGTGATGATGGTTATCTCTGAATGGGTCCTTGTACTTCAGTTTTGTCAGTCCTAGTTCACCATAACAATACAGTAGTAATATCCATTATTCTTTAATGCTCTTTATATTGAAATAACCATATATTTCATTGCACATAAAACCTCAATGTATCAGTGAAATAATATTATGCAAAAAGAAGTGAATTGCTGAAATTTTGAGTAGGGATCATCCCACTGAAAACAGACCAAACAAAATTTGTGCTCCTAGATGAGCTTTCACTGACATTTTTCCTTCATCCTATTAGCAAATTCATAGTTTGATTCTCAGAGTAACAAAATGGAAACAAAACAGTTACTCCATATTTTCATTCTAAATCATTAGTTTAAGTAGAGACACCCCATAGTGTAAACTATTCTAAACTGAAGGAGGAAAAGAATAGCAATATTAAAAACACAAAGGGATTTTTGGAATCTTTCAGAAATTTACTGATATGATGCTTTATAGTGCTTTGTTTTTGTAGTGATCACGATGGAGATTTCTATCCATATATGCAAATGCAAAAATTCAGGAAAAAGCCTTGAAGCTGCAGTGCCAGAAAGGTTTAAGAGACCCACACTGGCTCCTTTAAAGCCGATGTATAATTTTTAAAAAGTTTACAATGAAATAACAAGCTACTTACCCCATAGGATGCTGCGTTATGTAAAGGAATTAAACCTCCTTTGTCCTGTGCATTTACATCAGCGCCGTGCTGTAATAAGTACTCAGCAACTTCCAAATTGTTGTAACCAGCTAGGAGGCAGTAATAACAAATACTTTAAATAAATTATTCTATATATGACTAAGCAATTATGATAAAAAGCATCACCCACTTCTTTTCATTTTCTGAACATTAAACCAATGTACCAAGGTACTTTTTGTCCCAACACAGGTAGCCATATACAAGCAGCAGTCATATGGGGCAAAGCAGAATGGCAGGATACATGTTTTTTTGCATTAAAAATTTCGAGTTCAACCCATTACCTCAGCAGTAAAAACAGCTAGGAAAAAACAAGATCTATTTCAGAATAGACAAATGCTGGAATACACAATATTAGCTAAACATCTGACTCTTTAAGGTAAGTTTTATATATCTCTAGGGGCCTTTTTTCAAAATTAAAACCCAAATATATCTGAAGTAGGACTTTGACAATCATTAACAACAATTATTGCTATTGACACACTTTTTTGCTGAGCCCTTTATAATGACTTTACCCAATACACTTGATGATGTACTCTAGAATTCTACTCAAGAGCTTTTCCATATGAGGATTGTGATACAGCAACATCAATATATTTTTAGAGAACTCACCTGCTAAATGGAGTGGAGTAGAATGTCGGCCTTGTGTATCACGACAGTTGACATTATCAGGGGAGCACAATTTTTTCACCCTAGCCAAACAGCCCTTCTTTGCAGCATCAAGCAAAGCTGCATCTCCTCTAAGGAGATCTTGAATATCTGTATCACCATCTTTAACAAGGTCTAATGGGGTATTTCCATCTCTGTTCTTCTTTGTAGGGTCAGCACCATGCTAATTTGGTAAAAAATTGAAAAAAATACATATTAATTCTACCCTATTCCTTCTAGCATTTGTGCCACAATCTGCACAATTTAGATAATTTCCTCTACTCATGTGAAACATTATGAATTAATTTGAACTTTACACACATGTCATGGGATTAGTTTTTCTTAACGCATGCATTTCAAGCGACTTACCTGTAGCAGTAGTTTACAAATTTCATATTTTCCTTTTGCTGCAGCTTCATGCAAAGGAGTGAATTTCCACAAATCAGCCACGTTCACAACTGCACCATGTTTAACAAGAAGTTCTGCCACTTCATAGTGTCCGTAAGAGCAAGCATTGTGCAAAGGAACCAGGCCACTGAAATTTTGAAAGAAAACAGAAAATGTCAGTTTAAACTAATATTTTCAATACTCTAAAAAGATAGCCTAGTAACCTTCAGGAAAAATTATTAATCTGAAGTTTTAAATAACAGTGTACTGATGGATTAAGCCAGGGGTGTCAAACTCAATTTGAGGGCTGCATTAGGGCTGTGGTTGACCTCGGGTGGTGGCGGCACTGGGTGGGAGTGGCCAGGTTGATACCACTCCCCAAACTGCTGACATGCTTCTTCTTTGCATTGGGTAGACCAGGCTAAAGCCACACTGGCCCAATGTTGCCTCTTCTCATTGGGTAGACTGTGCAGAAGCGACGTGGGCTGACCTCTTACATTTTCCAGGATGCCCTGGGGGCCAGATCTGACCACATCGCGGGCCAAATCCGGCCTATGGGCCTTGTGTTTCACACCCCTGGACAAAATGCTTTCATAATTCAGAAATTACTTATTACAATGACTGTTAAGTCACATTACAAATACAGCATACAGGTCACCTGATTAAGCAGTTCTCATTTCATATTTTATATAATCAGTGAAGTGGGCATTAAAGAGTATTATGATAAAAGGGAAATATAATAGATACCATGTATCATGACAGAACCCAAGTAAGTGGAGTAAGAAAGGGAATTCTCCATTCCTCTGTGTGCCAATACCCAACACCTGCATTACAATGGATTTGTGCCACTTTGTAAATCCATGTACAATGTGCATCACAAGGAACCACCCAGAGTCATTGAATATGAGATGGGCAACAAATAAATAACTGATTAATTTCCTCATAACATTTTTGTCAAATACAGACAAAAATGTTATATGCAGAGAGATGAAGCCTTAACCACACAAAGCTATATGCATAAATTCTGTAACACAAACGTGTTTCCCCGAAACGAAAACCTCTCTGGATAATAAGCCCAATCAGACTTTTCAGTGCATGTGGTAAAAGAAGAAGAGACAGCAAGGAGAGCCATGTCTTGCTACACATGTCTTGCTTGTCACCTGCTCTACCTGCCAGAAATTAGTCTTCATGAGACTCATCGTGCCACCTTGAACAGGACTCTGCAAGGCTTGTGCCGTTGCACACACAAACGGCAGCACTGCTGCGAGGTTCATTATACTGTGCAGCCAAAAGTGGCAGGACGCCAGCTGTGCCGGTATGAAGCTTGCGGCCGTGTTGCAGTTCATGCGTGCAATGGCACAAGCCTCGCAGAGTCCTGCTCCACGAGGCAGCGACAGGACACATCAGGGCAGTGGCAGCCAGCTGCTTGGCCATTGCGAAGAACAGGGAGGGGAGGCAATGGCAGCGACGAGACATCCAATCCCACACTCACTGCCTCCTGCAGCCCCAAAATAATAAGACCCCCCAATAAGACCAAGCCCTTTTTTGGAGATCAAAAGAAAATAAGACATCTAGGAATATAAATCTTCAAAGCTTGTCATCATCCCTGAAAATAAATAAACAAACAAAGAAAAGCATTTGGAAATCAAATAGGGAGTGGAATATTTACCCTTTGTCTTTTGCATGGACATCAGCCCCATGCTGCAAAAGATATTCAACTACAGACACTCTATTGTATCCTGCTGCAAAGTGAAGCGGTGTGGACTGGCGCCCTTCAATATCCCGGCAATTCACACTCTGTGTGGTGCACAACTTCTGTGGAATGCAAAAATTGAGGCAAACATTAATGGCAGAATCTCCCCACCCAATATGCACAAGCAGGAAGGACATACTGAATATTCCCTGTCAGGAAATCCAGCAACAGGATACTTGGACATGGGCGTCCATGTGGGCGCTCCTCCCTTGTGGAATAACTGGCCCTCTGAGGACTGAAGGAATGAATGAGCTATACAATGTTTGAGCAAGATGTAAACAATGTAGATATATTCTATTAATCATGTATTTCTTGTTTAAAAAGTAAAATGTTGATTCTTTTGCTTGCATTTTAAAATTTGTATGGAATTGCTTAGACTGAAGCAGCATAGAAATTACAGCACCAACTCTTCAATCCTCCTTCTTTATATTTCTGATACCATCAATACTATCTTAAAAGTCCAATCTGGAACATTGAATGATTTAATTCTTATACTTTAAAAAGACATCCCTCTGCTCCAAATGTTATTGATATCACATTCCAAGAACACAGACAAGCACAAAAGCTATTCTAGAACACTAGACAGAAACCAAAAAGCTAGGTAAAATCCTGGGGTCCCACTAAATGATGGAACTTATTTTTGTTATTTACCTTCTTCCCAGTTCCAAAGGATCCCTTCCCTACTACTCAAGAAAATCACCCAACTCTCCTGAACATATTTTCAGAGAGCATGAAGGGATTAGCCTCTTAGTTCAACTTTTTATTGTGAGAATAGACTGGGAAAGAACGATTCAATTATAACAGTGTAAACTGGACCTTGAGTGCACCAGAAAGTAGTATGCATACTCTTTGAATATGAACTGCTCTGAAATGTCCATTTTGAGACTGAAACTGGATATTCAATCATTCTGGGGGCACTTCAAGTTCAAAACATTTCATAATGAAACACTTTCAAAATGATTTAAAAATATCTTGAGGTCTAAAAACTGTTTCAAATTTTGAGTACACATCCACATTAAACCTTAACCAATAGGAGAATGAAGATGACAAAAATGATTCTTATGAAGGTCATGGAGCATATGATTTTTTTAGAGTTGCTAAAAAATCAGTGTTTCAAATGCCTGTTGGGGTCTATTGTCATTATCATCAATGTACAAGGTTTATCATATATCTTTATCACACTGACTATTCCCATTAGCATGGTTACATATATTTCTAAGATGATGGGGTGAAGTCTTGGTGACTTTCTTACATCCAAGACAAATAAGGAAAGCCCTAACTGGAAAATTACAATTGTCCAAATAATGCAAATATCACTTCTCAGGACATTTTTTGTCCTTTTTTAAAAAATGCATCTTTCCAAAACAGCTGATTTTGCCAATTACTGAGGGAGCAATGAAGACAGAAGTATAAATTACTTATTTTAAATCTGAGATTGTTTCAAACAGTTAAGGTGCAGTGGAATTTGATTTTCAATTTTCCAATCTCCAGAGATTTAAGGACAACCCAAACTGATCTGCTTTTCTTGTTAACTTTTTTCTGCAACAATCAGATTGCCTTACCTTTACTGTGTCTACATCTCCTGCCTTTGCTGCTTCCAAAAACTGTCGATCGGCTTCTGAATTGCCCAAAGGAACACCTTCTGTAGAAGAAGAGCTTATCAAGTATTACATATATCAACATACAAAATCAAAAAGGTGCCATTAGTATTATCATTTAATATAGAGAAATGCCAATTTAAACGCAATCTGAGCCAAGTGGCTCTGTTTTCAAAAAGACTAGTTAGTAATCACAAATGCCAAAGTCAGACAGATTCACATTTCTCAGTCCGAATTAGCTATAAAATGATCAACTGGAACAACTGAAAAGATTGAATGGGTATTCTGGTCTTCCATCACATAGAACAGGAACATAATCAACTTTTCTCCATGCATTAATTGTGTACAAAAACCAGGCATGGTCATTCTGTTAGTTATTTGTGAGGCCATCATGAATTAACTTTTTGTTTCTTTGAACGCTTTTCAGATCATTTTTCGGGAAACTACTAGCTTAAGGCAACGGTGAAATCCCCCTGGTTCTATATGGTTCGCTGAACCGGAAGCACACACACTCCTGTTCCCAAACCGGTAGCGAAGGTAAGTGGATTTCACCACTGGTTCAAGGGAATTCAGCAAGGATTCCTAATTGGGCTTCATTAAAATGCAAAAAAAAATTAATTAACACAAACAAAAATTATACATTATTACCTTGTAGCAACTGCTGAATGCTTTCATTTCCCATCTGAGAGGCTGTGAAACCCTGAAGTGATATAATGGAGGGATCACAGCCAAAACTCAACAACAACCGGCATGTCTGTAAGTGACCACAGTGCGCTGCTCTATGCAAAGATGTCTGGCCAAGATTATCCAAAGCATTGACCTAAAAAATATCAGAGAATCTTAACAATGCAGGAAGTACATAGTATGGTATTTGGTTCTTTAGAGCAATTCATAATGGAACAATAGAGAACTGTCTACTTTGAGAAAACAAGAGTACTAAAAGGCAGCAAAAAATTTAAGGCTATCTTCTCTGACCTCAAAACAGTACACTCCACATGTACTGCAAGTAGTGCAACCTTGAAATAGTACACTACAATTTCTGTCTCAAAGACTGGAACAGACATTCTGAGGATATTCAATAAAATGTTTTGCACATCTCTACTGACTATATTAATATCCAAAATGGCTGTTCCTACCATCATCTATCGATTCCTACAGGAATGACAGGCTATCAAATCCCCAAAATATCATTTAAATATTAAGCACCGTTCTTTTGGCCTCTATACAGTTGGAAGAGAACAAAAATAATAAATGATGCGTTTCTCAACAATTAATTATAAACATTTATAAATGTACATGTCATTTTTTCACTTTGCCTAAAAATATGAACAAGTTATGCTAAAAATGATTCATACCTTTGCTTCATGCTTCACAACTACTTCAACAACATCATTATGAGCTTTTTCTGATGCCACATGAAGAGGTGTCAGGAAACTTTATGAAAACAAAATAAGTAATAATTTATTTCCATTTTGTTCTTGCTGAATGAGTTTTCAGAATGCTGAAAATGAGTACAGATATGATGGGACTTAAAGTAAACAACACAATGCCTGTTGGCATTCTTTGACACTCCTTTGGCAGCCAATACTTCCTTGCACATCTCAAATATTTCTGGCAACTCAATAGCAAACGGAGTTCAGGTTTCAAAGTCTTGCTCTGTCTCTCTAAGGTGCTCCAAAAATATATAGTATAGACCCAGACCTTTCTTTGAAAGAAGAGGATTAGACAGTGGGAAGCCATCTATTTTAGATACCCCCTTCTGTCCCACTGAAAGGAATGGTTTGAAAGGAAGTAAAAGACGATGTAATGAAAGCATAGGTTGCAAATAAGATCTAAGGTGTAGAAGAAAAGGTAACAGCAAGTGAGGAGTAACAAGGTTCAGTAATGTAAGATGTTGATCACAGAAACAATCACTCACTCTCAATCCAAGCTGTGAGAATAAAATGTAGATCCCACAGAAACTGCCTTGAATTCCTAGAGAAAAGGCAGCATATAACTAAAAGAATCAAAGAAACCATATATCTATATGCCTGTATATACCAAAGGGAAAAGAACATTCACAAACATTAATCTGAGGGGAAAGTAAAATGTGCATAAGGGTAAGTAATTGGGGATAATTCTAAATTTTAAAATTAAAATTAGTTCTAACAAGTTATTTACAGGCAATAAAGATAAATGTATTTGGTTTTCTGTGAAATAAACATCCATATAGTGTAGTAAATTGTGAATTTGAAGAGCACTTTTCAAGAAATAGTATTTCACTTGCAGTAAGAAATTTAGTGGTGACATGCATCCTATAACCTGCATTTTACAACTCCCCAAGTACACTCATGTTGTGACATTTTCCAAAATTCAAATTCACCCACAATCTGAAAAAAGTTGGAAAGGGCCCAGAGAGAAAACAATATCAGAATAATTGATGTCAAAGTCACTGATTTTCTTTGAATTAAGTGACTCACTCTCACATCTTAACTCACAGGGTGGTTGTGAGGGAGAAAATGAAAGGGAGAAAACATGTACGGCATGACTTGTTCTGACCGTATCGTGGATGGATAAGATAAACGGGGCAAAATAGAAACCAGCTCACTCTTTCATCTTTTCGTTGATGTTGGCTCCTTTTCTTAGAAGTAAGTCGCAGACTTGCTTTCGCTTAGGAGAGGGAGATGCCGCAGCACAGTGCTATTAAAGGATGAGATTATGATATTATTTGCTAGCCTATATTAGCCCAGTGAAATGAGGGCAGAGGATATTTTTAACATTATTCAGAGGTAGGTGAGCACAGGACCTCTTTACTAATCAAAAGCAGACCCACTTTTTTCAGTATTCAAGTGAGCCTGGGGAAAAAAAGCTGCAGCTGCTTCAAGACATATACAACTTTACTGAATCAACTCATTTAGGAAGCTGCATCTTTTTTAAAAATTGGTGTGAAAGCTTGAAAAACTACAAGCTCCTTTTAAGAAAGATCACTGTGCTCCAAAACCTTACTTCCAAAACATTTTTAAATGGTAATTGCTCTACATAATATTGCTGAAAACTGGTGACAATAAAAGGTACATGAAAATCTATATAAAACAGAAATTAGAAAAGTGTCTCATTTGGCAAAAGTTTGTACAACCAATGCACTATGCTGAGATTGTAAAACTAAATTCTCTTAATTCTTTCTAGTAGAGAAAGAAATGTTTTGATTCTTTATCTGCTCAATTTGGTCAGAAATGTAGTGCTTGAATTATGACCACAATTGAGATCTAAGAGAAGTAATAATTAAATGAATCACCACATGACCAGATCTGATATTATAACCATTTTTTTTACCAATGTCATTAAATAAATCAGCATGACATCATTAAGCAAATCATGTGGCTTCCCCAGTTGACTTTGTGGGCTGCAAAGGTCACAAATCATGATCATGTGACCACAATTCACTGCAACTAGTTGTAAATGTGAGTCAATTGCAAAGCACTCAAATTACAATCAGTCATGTGACTTTAGGGGATGGTGTAAAGTTGTATCTTTGAAGTCAAGTCCTAAGTCATGTTTTTCAGAGCCATCATAACATAACCATTGTTAAATGAATGGTCGTAAACCAAGGACTACCGGTAACAGACAACTTTCATTGAAAGGTATGATCAACGAATTACCAAAGGAGTTTCGTGAGTCTGAGGATGTTTGAAATTAATAATTTCAAGAGAGAGATGCTTTTTTACACGATTCACATCTGATTCCCTTGCAGCCTGTAGTAACGAATGGCCTTTGAATTCATCTATGGGGAGAAAAGAAAGTTTTATGCCATTTAAGCCTAAAATATCACACACGTTCAGAATTATAGAAAAAGGAATTGATTACAAACAGTGGATGATTATCAAGATCAGCCATTGAATGGATCCATATAGAAAACGGAAAAAAGTAATCATCTCTATTCAGTTTATTTTTTCTGTACTCACATGCCAATCGTTCTTTTAACTGAGGTGTAGGGGCCAAATCAATTGTACTTTTATTATGGCAGTTTAACAGTGTAGGGTCAGCACCATAACTCAGCAAGAGGGAGCATACTTCTACTCTGTTCTTAGAAGCTGCTTCATGAAGAGGAGTGAACTGCCATAAATCCATTGCATTTACACAGGCTCCATGCTAAGAGAGGAAAGAGAATCAAATATAATTTTCTCCTGGAAAAATAATAAAGTAGAGCTCTAATGTACATGGAAGGATGTTCTATCTAACAATTGTCCAGGAATGCTTAATGAGGTAGGGGCAAAAATACTTTATATTATATTATATTAATACTTTATATTAATATGTTGTCCTTTTAGTGAAGTTCAAAATGGCAGAATAGTTTACACGTGAGACATTCACTTAAGATCAGAGACTTAAGAATTTTGACCTGGAATTCAATTAAATATGATCTAGTTCTGTGATGAGGAAGCTATGTCATGCGTAATAGCACTTCTCTATTTATCAAATAATTTGCATAGGTGTAAAGCATAATTATGTACTAACCTTTACTAGAAGTTCTGTTACTTCATAGTGCCCATAAGAACAGGCATTGTGAAGAGGCACCAGATCTCTGAAAAGTGTAGACAAACAATTGTTAAAAACCATTTATCGTTATAGTAATAATGAGAACATCCAAATGTCTATCTGACAAAGTAGAAAACTATATAAAATTTAGAAGACTTTTTATCAAGTGTTGAATGGCATGTAGTGACATTGATATTATATTTAGTATAAAAAAACTATTAACATAGTGCTTAACTGGAGGAATAATTGAGGAAGATAATATTGAATCAGAGACAATAAATAGGAAATGCCCCATAGATACAATAGTGGTTGCACTTTGTATCTGGGGCAGTTGCAATGCGATCTAGTTTTAGAGGACTTTACCATCAACCCACTGTTGTGGACAAATCACACCCTGATTGCCTCCTAGTTCAGTTGTGTCAC
>JANHFP010004433.1:0-13188 GCA_032468135.1 Calamaria suluensis | reverse complement strand
GAGATCACAGGATAAAAAACAATGATTGAAATGTTTGCCTGGCAAAAGGTGAAAGTGGTAATATGTGAAGTGGAGTCTGCAAAAATTTGTTTGTATATTTAAATCTGTCAGGGCAGGGAAGATCCAGTAGAAACTCAACAGAACATTAAATATGAATATTTTATTACATATTATGACTGTATAGACATACTACATACAGACTTAGTCAAATTTTGAAATAAAGAAATAATACAAGTATTTGATTATAATGTGATATATTTTACTTTATCATAGATATTGACATTATAACCTTGAATAACAGGTTGTTATGCTAAAATTGTTTTTATATCCACATACCCTTTTCCTTTTTATATGTAAAAACCATTAAAATATATTTGACAAAAAAATCTTAAGTTTTGTTTATGTTCAGCTGTTCTGTTTCAGTGTGTGGTGCTATATTATCTTTTCATGCTTATACATTGTCTGCTCTACATATGTATCAGATGAAGACAATTATTGGACTAGGCAACAGTTGAAAACATGTGACTATCCAAATATTTAACACCTATGATCTCCAGTCAGCATGGACAATAACAACTGATAACCAGAAATATAGTTAATGCTATCAAGAGTCAAACAATTCTCATTCCTGGCCAAGGGTAATTGTGACTGACACATAGTATAGGCCTGTGATGGCTATGGCATACATGCCAGAAATGGCATGCAGAACCCTCTCTGTGGGCGCACACACTATCGCCAGCTGCTCTCTTGGTTTCTGGCGTGTGTATGCATGCTGGCCAGCTGGTCTTCACCGGAGCACTGGAAATCCTGAAGACCAGCTGACTGGCATTCACATACACACACTAGAAAACCAAAGACCAGCTGGCCAGCATGCACATGGGCAAGCTGGTCTTCAGGTTTCAGGTGCTCTGGCATGCCCATTCATGCACATACATTCCAGTTTGGACACTCGGTGCTGAAAAGGTTCACCATCACTGGTATAGACCCTATTTTAATATGTCTGCAATTTACCAAACTGTCCTGGTCAAACTCAAAAAGCTATACAGTATCCACCTGGGATATTTTTGCAATAACATCATGTTGGTCTAAAAAGCCAGGAGATATGAGAAAGACAATCCAGTAGCATTTGTTAAGTCTCGTCCATTGGTTTTTGATGAAGAATATAGTTTTCTAATTCTGTTATATGTTTGGATAAAAATCAGCATCATGAAGTGGGGAAAAATATACAGAAGTTGTACCCTGCCAAGAACCTATGTACCCTACCAAGCATGCACACACACACACACAAAGGATCTACAAATGACATATGTCATCTTCATTGAGGTTTCTACAGATTCCTAAGTGAAGGCTAGAAATTGAGTGTCATGCTGGATAGCTTAGAGACAGGAGTTGCTTTCATGTTCTTCCATATTATATCTACGGTACTAATAGTAAGCTAAATGCATAAATAGGGTTTCTGTTTATTCTGGCTAATTGTCATTTTTTGACTTGTTTACCTAATATTATTTCTGACCCTGTGATCCATCTCTGACCTTGTGAGTTCCCCAATTTTTGAGAAGTATTTCTAATTTCATATTTCTGTTTCTTTCATTTCTAGCATTTTACCCTATGGACCATGAATAATAGCATCTAAGAGGCACAAAGTGACTCACTGATGGTACACAACAATTTGATGTGATAATTTAATAATAGTGCATTAGTAAAGCTTAAGTGCTATTGCATAATTAATATTAGAAGCATATATTGAAGGAGAAAATTAAACTGTAAACATGTAAACAATTTCATATCCTAATTCTCAAAGGAATAACAAGAGACAACTGTAAATAACTATTAACAAAATGTTAATGATAAAACAAACATATTTCAACTGTCACTCTTGCATGCCATTAGTTTCTGTAGTTGATACACTAGGCTTACCTAGTTAGTAACATATGTTTATATCATAATGCCTATTCATTTTTTGAAAAATACTATTTTACTGTAGTTTCCTGAATAGTTGGATTGTTATAATCAGATAGTAATATAGTAATATGGAAAGTGCAAATAGCTGTGCTGCTGCACAGGGAAAAGTGAGATCCACTGTTAGTTACTAACAAAATGCCAACCACTGTACCACCATGGCTCTTAAGTGTTTACATTACATATTCAGTCCAGAATGTAGGAAAATGGAAATAACCAAATCTACTGACTATAACTATGATACATTTAGATTCAAGCTGATGACGCTGACTACAGATTGCAAAAACCACAATAAGAATGCATGCTATATTTAAAGCCTGGCATGCAGTTGATACTCTTAATTTTGTATATGAAATATGTGAGGACCTAATTCAGTTCACACTCTTTCCCATCTGTTTTACTTCTAAATAGCATTTTAAAAAATGATTCCTACATTAAATCTACATTATAAATAAGAACATCCATGATGTTTGTTGTGTACCCAGGCAAGAATCCCAAAAGCATTAAACTTGGCCTCTAAAAAATTTGAAGTAGCTGAAAATAAAGAAGAAATGTCATATATATATATATATATATATATATGTATGTATGTATGTATGTATGTATGTATGTATGTATGTATATGTATATGTATATGTATATCTCCTTTGCACAATGTTTCTGCCATTAAATTACTATAATGTGGATAGTAACTTGAGATACAGCTTCAAAATCAGCTGTTATTTGACTCGGGAGAAAGCAAAAGCAGGTGACAACTGCCTTCTGTGGCCCTGTCTTAGGAGCTGGACCCTCTTAGCTAGAGATAAGCCTTTTATTTTTCTGTAAGCATGGATAGGTGACCACTTTCAATTTTGTGCCATGCAAATGGCATTCAGTGAAATTGTTGGTTTTTTTCCCTCTCCCCTCACAGGTTCTGGATAAATACAATCCTCCAGATCACTTTCTTCCTGAGTCCTACACATGCTTCTTTCTGCTGAAGCTTCCTCGGTATTCTTGCAAACAGGTTCTAGAAGAGAAACTAAAGTATGCCATCCATTTCTGTAAATCCATAGACACGGATGACTATGCTCGAATAGCATTGACAGGGGAGCCAACTGCTGATGACAGCAGTGATGATTCTGACAATGAAGATGCTGATTCTTTTGCTTCTGACTCCACACAAGACTATTTAACTGGCCATTGAGAGGGAAGGCCCCTTGCCAGAGACAATGCTGGAGCCCCGGAACAGAGTGCCACAAAATAGCTTTGATGAAACGGGTCACAGTCCAAAGGCATGCAACCAGAGAACTACTAATCATTACTAAACGAGGAATACATACTACTTGTAGGAATAATGGCAAATAATGGAAATAACTGTCTCTAGCACTTGTGGGCACCATACATGGGCATTGATGACTGGAGATTCCCTTCACCCCTTTTATGCTGCATTGCAGATAGAACTTGGTGTTTACTCATGTGTTGTAAATGTTTTTAAAACATTGGTAGTGTGGAATTTAAAAAAAACAAATTATTTTAAATGGTCAGTGCAATAGGTTTTTTTTTTCTCAAATAAAGTGTTGTGTTCTTTGCATCTTCTTGATTGTATATTGGAACTACTGTGCAATTACTGAATAGTATTATAAATATTTCAATTAACTTTAATAGTTGTTTGGTTATTAAAAACTTTTTTGAACGCTGTTATCAGTATTCATTAAATTCTAGCCAACTAGCTCCCCTATTAACTAGCCAACAACTTATTAAGCTTGCCATCGTTCAAGGTCATATTATCTCCCGTCTTTCCTCCCTCTCTATATATCTTATCATAAGATATAAAATCTAGGTAATTGTGCCATGACCATGTCAAATTATAATTTCTCTCTAAATAAAAGAGCCATCACTACCCACTGACAGCTTAATAGGGCTTTTTATGGTGAGAAATAAATCTAAAGCTATGAAGTAAGATATTTCCCATTTTGTTTCCACTTATTGCTGCCGTAATTGTTTTTATGCATCTAGATACTTTGCAATTCATATTCCAAGCCCACCAAGAGTTTTTGAGATGCATAAGATCTGAAAACACACACACAAACACACATATACATATACTGTACATACATATTTACACATACACATATATACACATACATGTATATATATCTTCTTCAAACTGCCACATAGTCACAGGACAAAATCACTGCTTAATCTTGATTTTCTGTCCCTCTTCCAAATTATTCCTGGAAGACCCTTTGTCTTGGAATTTCTTAGAGCCTCAAAACATACACTTTGTTTCTTAAATGACATTTTCCCGATTCATTCTTTTTAATTTTAAATCTTAGCATTAAGTATTTGACTATTTTCGAAAAATAAAATTCGGACTGCTATAGTGATAAACAATTATTACATTTAGTGTCATGCCTCTGTCAGCATCCGACTCTGAGGTCGAGGAGGAACAGCTGGCAGAGAGCAGTGAGAGGGAGGCTGGAACTGAGGATGAGAATGGGGAAGAGCAGGCCCAGGCTAGATCCAGTGAGCTGGGGGCGGAGCCAGAGAGGGAAAGTTCAGAGGAAGAACTGGGAGCAGCTCCCCCACCTGATCCAAGACAGAGACGCAAGGACAAGAGAGCGTTAGAAAGTGGTCTACTCAGGAGGAAGTGAGGAATGAGTCGGAGTTGAGCTTGGGGCTTTAAAAGTAGCCAGTTCTGTAGAAATTCCTCACTGGAGTCAAAAGCTGTTTTTTGTGTAGCTTCTCTGTTCCTTGTTCCAGTTGAAAATATATGAGCATGTGTTATCTCCTAACAACCAGGAGTGCCTTGGACTGCAGCCAGGTTTGCTTCAATCTCTTTATCACTCCTCTTTGCATCTAAAAGGAGTAGGCCTTGGTGGAAGAAAACCGTGAAGTTAGTGCATTCTTGTTTCTGCATCAAGCTGGGTCATCACACTTCCCCGTTTTTCTTCTTCTTCTTCTTTTTGTAAAGGAAAAGAATGGTTGTGGGAGCCCTTGATAAGTTCCCATTTCCCTCGAAGCCTCCGAATTGGCTGAAAGTTGTGCCACCGAATTGGCAGATTTTCCATCTGGTTTGGGAGTCGTAAGGGATTTAATGGAATTGGTTTTCCTCAAAGAGGCTGCTTCCATTTCCACATTCATGTGAAAAACAAGAAAAACAAAACACTGCAGTGCTGAAAGTAATTTGTTTTTAAGCTTCAACTGAAGAAACTCCAAGTACTGGATGGAGGGGGATTGCAAATACGGAGCTGTAGGAAGCAGAAGGCATATAGTTGTTTGGCTCTGTATTAAAAATGCAAGTTTTTAAAATAACAAGAACATGTACTTATTATGTTATTCCCTTTCAAGACAAGTAATGTTACTCAGGGCACAGAAAAGATGTAAAAAAAAGACATTAATGAGATTAATAATAGAAAAGGAAACATAGCTAGAACTAATTTATTATTGTTTTTAAAAATCCAACATATGAAATTGCTGATAAAATACTTAATTTGTATGTAGATTGGATCCTCTCCAGAATCACTTTTTGTGACATAGGCAGCCAAATACAAATTTGATAAACAGATAAATAAATAAATAAAATTCAGCTCTGTATCAGTTGATAAAAGCTGCCACTGTAACACTTTTTAAAACTAAGGCTTTAGCAAAGTTTCAGGGGAATATTTATATATATATGATGGACATGAGCTCAAAGAATATTTGTAGGAGAACATTGATCAAGATAGAATCCCCAAGTTTATGTAAGGATAAATATGGCTGAAGAATTTGGCATGACTTTTAAATGGCCATTTTATTTTTATATTATAGATAATTTTGAGACAAATAAACTGGATGGAATTAGTCTGTGTCTCTTTAGGGGCTTGTTTAGGCTCTGTCATCCCCAACATTGGTTGAAATAAATCCTTTAGGGAACATCTTGAGTTCAACTCACCTTATTAAATAGCTTTGGATTTTCCTAAGAAGAGAAATCTATTTCAATCAGATTGAATTGTTGGGAATCACCAATTGTTAGAAATCTTAATTGCGTCTCTGAGCAGGTTAGTTTTCTCCAAGTGATCAAATTTCATTTTTTCCCGCAGTAGGGTTGCTGAATTGCTAATGATTGCCACGCCTTACAGAATTATCTGGTACCTTCCTTATGCTATTGTTTTAGGCATTTCTGTATATTTTAAAAAATATTTGATATATTGTACAACTCTTTTTGTTCTTGGTGTATAAACAAACAACAAACAAACAAACCAAGTGAAATATTTGTTAATTGTTTTGTAGTACATCAAATTCTTTGTGGGGTAAATCCTCAAGCACAACATCTATTTAACATATATTTAACTGGAGCAAAATTTTAGCTGACAAGAAAACCAAAACCCCACCACCACAGACACACACATATAGCAGAAAAAATTAAGCCAGTATTAATTTCAAATATATTATGAAAAATTGAGGATAATTTGCAGAATAATTTACCCCAGAGTGGTACTTTCCAAACTCTTTTGACTTTCCAAGAGCAACTGCAGTATGGTGGCAATCATCTAATCGGGTCTCCTGAGTAACAAATAAAGCAGAAGTAAGATTTGGCATCACTTCCATCAGTGATGGCTAACCTTTTCTGGACCAAGTACCCAAAGCATACACATCTGTGTGAAGGCGCACACATGTGCCCAAACACCCAAAATGCAATGGCCCGTGGGTGGCCCATTCATGTGCCCTATTGACCCGCGGCAGAGACCTGAAAACCAGTTGGCTGAAGGGAGGTGTGTGCGCCTGCGCAGCTGAACTGGGCCGACAGTTCACGTGCCATCAGAGAGGATGTGGCATGCCATCTCTGGCACACATGCCATAGGTTTGTCATCATGGACTTACATGCTCCAGGAAGGGGTGTAGGACAACTTGCCATGGCCAACTCATAACAGGCTAATTCAATGCTGTATGAACTGTTTCATTCAGTTACTTTTATTATTGGTGACCCATGTTTTCATCAAAATTATTCTAACTCTTTATTTTATTACTATTGACCATGGTTCCATCAAAATTTATTGAACTTTTGAATTTGTTGAATTGCCCCACAGTGATTTGTCTTGTGACATGTTAGCCACAGTGGCCATAACAAGTTGTACCATTCCACCAGGAAGGTTGGTGACAATACAGCCTAAGATAGCCTTTCTCAACTAAATGCTTGCTTGCATTTTCCCTCTTTTCTCATTTAACAAGGAAAACAACAAGACATGGTGATTCTGATGACATGGTCCACAGTCAAAGAACAGTGTGGATGGTAAAGATGCAGTCCAATTTCTTTCTTGGTCATTATTTAAAATACATGACGACATTTGTTTCATCTTTAAATTTCATGTTTCAAAATAGGAAAAGAATTATATCACCTAAGAGTTAAAAGGGTATTTTTCAATGATTTCCATATTACTTCATTTTAAAAGAATCTAATAAATCTGAAGTTACTGTCATAGCCTCATGTAGATTACAGGCATTAGAAGTTTAAAAGATGCTTCAATTGGATATGAGTAATAGGAATTGTGGCAGTGATTTATTTTTGTTTTTTGTCTTGGGAAAATGCTACATTTCATTAGGAAAGCCCATTCTTCAACCCAATCATTACATCAGCATGCCAAAAGTTATTGGACAAAAGTCAGATGGTAATTTCATACTTCAGACTCAGTCATGTATAGATGAGGCTAAAAATATGTTGCTGCTAAAGTTATAGCAGAAAGTGAGAGAGGATGAAAGATTTTAACTGAGGAGGAGGTAGACACTAATAATGCTAGAGACAGTACCATTTATTTCAATGCAAACCTATTATGTTTCAGCTCAATGTGTATGATGGATCTAGGGAATAGCTTGTAAATTAAAATCATACCTCAAATGTCCACTCCTTTTCTTCTTCACCATCCAAGAGTACAATAGTTTCATTGTACGTTTTTCCTACTTCCAGCTCCACTGGGGACACATTAAACTCTATCCTTTGAAGGTCAAATCCTATTCCAACACCAATGGCTTTCACGAAGCTCTCTTTTAATGCCTAAAGTTTGACATTCAAACACAAGAGGTTATTGGGTATATAGTATAAGTTTGTAAATCTTTCTGAATCATTTCTAGGCATTAATTACCCCCTTTAAAGCAGTCATGCAAGAAACAGTTCCTTCTCTTTACACATTTATATAGTAATTATATGCACACAATTTTGAAATTAGCTTAAGAACAGCTTTAATTATTAAATCGGAAGTACTACTACTGCTGCTCCTGACATTTTCCACTTGTGAATCTATCAAAGCTGCCTTGAACTTGACAGTCTTTGAATATGTTGGACTAAAACCGTGATGGCAAACCTGTGGCATACGTCCCAAAGGTGGCATACAGAGCCCTCTCTGCTGGCACACGTGCTGTTGCCCCAGGTCAGATCTCCATGGCATTTCTTTCATGAGCTTCTGTTTCCCGGCAAACAACGAAACTGTGACGACTCCACTCAAAGTCATTAACCAAAAACAACCGGCAACAAACAAAAAGTAGCAAACAGGCTTTAATGATTCAAACTGAAAGTTCCTCCATTCTGGAATGTAAAAGATTTAAAAACACGGGGATTTCTGTCAAGCTGTACGCTGGCCCCAGCCCAAGGGTCATTAGACAGATAAGCAAACTAGGAGTCCTGAAATAATCTCACTGCTAGCGTTCTGAAGAGACAGACAATGAACCAGGCAATAATTTCACGATTTGACTTCCACAAAGAGCACACAGGCCCCCAGCTCGCCCTTATATCAAAATCTCCTGGCTCCAAAGTAACCCTGGGCTCTCTTTTCCCTGCGTCTCTCCCTGGCGTCCACTGGGGGTGCTGTGCCTTCGTCAAAGCTCCCACTCTCTCCCTCCCCAGGCTCTGTCGTGGCTTGTTCTTCCTCACACCCTAACTCTCTCTCACCGCTCTCTACCAGCTGCTTCCTCCCCGTCCTCTAAGTTGGACGCTGGCAGAGGCATGACAGAAACAGAAGCTCACGAAAGAAAAAGGTCTCATCACTTGCCACGCTGCCAGTGTTGGGATGCCGCGCCTCCCGCCAGCCAGCTGTTCTTTGGCTCTCTGCTGCACATGTGCACATGTCCGTGCAAGCCCACGCACCTTTCAGTTTGGACATGCACGCGCACAGTTTGGGCATTTGGTGTCTAAAAGGTTCGCCATCCCTGGACTAAAATTTCACTATTTTTCGAAGTCTTGAACTAGATTTCATTTTCTAGCATTCATGTTCTTTATTGCTGCCCACCCCTTTCATGTTTTGTTCTATTCCTTCTATTTCTCCACTCTTTCTATTCTTTCGGTATGCTGCTAGCCTCTGTTATAAATCAGGCCAATGGAAGCTTTGAAAGAGCTTAATTCCTGTGAGCTATGCCACTGCTCAACTGTCCTTCCTAGTCACAACTTTTAAAAAACTTCAACGGCATCAAAGAAATATTTTTTTAAAAAAAAATGTAGACAAAAATGCCTAATATGTTCTAAGCATTGTGCAGGTACTAAAAGGTAAGATAATTCCTGTGAAGAGATTCACAGTCTAATAGAAAAGAGATAAAAGGGAAAAAAATTAGGATGGAAAAGGAATGGAAGATCTGAACAGCTATTATTTTTTCATAAATGGAAAAGTTAATTTATCCTTTTGCAAATATATTTTTCTTAAGAGGTAGAGGATATAGTCTAATTTATCCTCATTTGAGCTGGCCAAATTCTCAAATAGTTGTCAAACAATTACCAAGACATCCTGGAAATTCAGGTCCATTAGCATAGTGAAGAGACTAATAATAAAATATAATAAGCTATGTATTCCTAGGTAGTGGGTATTAAGATATTATTGGTTTCATGGATCAAACATTTGGAAATTAAATTTGGAAGAACTGGATTAAATCTGGGATCATTGGGTGAATCACTCTTTTACAACCTAAACAGTCAAACAAGATTGTTGGAATAATTAAATAGAAAACAATATTTTAGTATACCTACCCCTAAACTCTTTGAAGAAAGGCCAAGATATAACTGGGAAAGCCAGAATTACCTTTTCTGGAAAAATGATTAATCCCAGTTTTCTGGATTGCTGTAGAATTCTTCCAGGAAGTTTTCAAAATAGACATTCTACATTAAAAAAATGTTCTCAAAATAATGACTACTTACGTGCTTGAACAGGGACTGTATTAACTGACTATAAACAATAAATTTTATTACCCAGTGCCTATGAAACATATCCAGCTGAAGCCATTCATTCTTCATGGACTTGATAACTCGCCATTCTTCTTCTGTGAACTGCCGTTTCATAAGCTGAAAAAAATCAGGAATTGAACCACTTCCTGAAATTAAAAAAAAACAACAGCAAAACGGAACTGGTAACAAGACCATTGGAATTAACATTAGCTGGAATCATTCACTGCAACATGAAGCCTATTATTATAATACAGTATATGAACTTAAGGTGTTGAGATTTTTAATTCTTAAAAATTGTAGTTGTGGTTTATTCCATAAACCAAGGCAAAGATTGTGATTCAAGCTGTTTACCTTCAACAGTACAAATTAGAGAGTGAGTCTTTAGGGTTTCAGACAATTTTAATCAGTCTTGTGCACCTTTCTCAAGTATACAAGTCTGTGACAACTTTATATCATTGGAAACTTGGTTATTTAACATTTAGGACACACACTCACCTACTGATAAGTTTGAAATCTTTTATTAGGAATGATAAGGTGCAACCCATAGGTAGTTTCCCCAAAGCTTTTTATGGGTATCATTCACATCTGTTGCGAAAAATCAGAGGTTCATTAGATATTCTAATTTGTTTATGTTTTTTATAAAATTGAATGATTTTTTATTTTATTTTTTACAAATCAGTACATTTAAAATAAATTTAGGATTTTTTTTGGGAAGGTGGAGATTTCTTGGAGAAAAAAGTGTTCTGGACCCATTAATATTTTGGAATTTTCTTGCCAACACAAAGGAAAAATAAAGATCTTCAAAAGTAAGATATGTCCAAATGTGAGATCATAATTGCTGAGAATGAAGAAAATGAAGGTTTATTTTTTTAAAAAAAACATGAAATGGGCCTGTATAAAGTATGCTTTTTATTTTTATGAATTAAAAATAAAGGTGTAAATATATATATTTCCAGTTGAATCTTTAGATTCTCCTATGGCCAGGAGGGGAGAAGGGATTTTGAAGACAAAGTTTTAAGGTAAAGTTAATAGAAAAGCCAATAGTAATACAACTTTATAGAAATACATCAGAGAATTCTCAGTATAAC
Source organism: Calamaria suluensis (assembly GCA_032468135.1). NCBI lineage: Eukaryota > Metazoa > Chordata > Lepidosauria > Squamata > Calamariidae > Calamaria > Calamaria suluensis. The sequence goes on along the minus strand of JANHFP010004433.1, from coordinate 1,980 downwards.
AGCAGAATCAATTTAAGGAAACGTAAAGTTTTTCACAGTTGAGATAAATGGCAAAAGGTGGCTGGCGGTTGTTGGGGCAGCAAAGAATTAAACGAAAAAAGATGATCAGTTCACTGGATAAATCGCCAAAATACATCAGGTTTAATCTTTATGGATTTTCAAGCTGGAATTTATTAGGATGAAAATATAGTGAAATTAACAGCAGACTTGTCGAAATAACTATCCCGAAAATCTCCTGATTATGTTTTTGTTGTTATTCTGATACCACATAATTATAATTAAAATGATGGGGAACATGGTAATTTCTAATGAAGCATTTATTTCTTTTTTTGCATTTAGGAAGTCAATATTTTAGCTGTTTGGTGAGTTGAAACTACTATTATTATCGTGTTTGCTACCACTACAATTTCTCTTTTCTTCTCTTTTTTTTGCTGGCAAATAAAAACAGGTAATCAACATTTTAAGAATTTCTTGGAACATTTTTAACCTAATTCTTCAGATTTCTGAGAGTTTGTAGTGTCAATCCAATTGCAGAGAGCCAAATCAGCATTTGTGGATTAATGGGACAAGTATTTGTATTCATTCTACTCAGGGAATTATGTAATACCTTCCCGAAATCATTTCCTTTTTCTATCGCTAGCTAGCCTTTATTCCCACAGGGCGGTCAAGGCAGATGGTTTTTTTTAGTATGTTTAAACTATTTTAAACTGTATTTAAACTAAAATACGTTTTTATTTTAGTTTTAAAAAAGAAGTTTAAATGGAGAAAATCATTACCACTTTGACTCTAGATTAATTGGAGAAGTAAATGTATAGAAAGACAAAGTTACTGATTACTGCAATCAGTTGCTGGGTAGAGTTTAGAGAATGTCATGATTCTTTCTCTACTTATACCACTTCTATCTGCCCCCTTCCCTGAGTCTGCTATAAACAGAGTGGCAAAATCAGTGATTTCCAGAAAGAAAATTTAGAATGAAGGACGTTTAGTCTTGAAGCATCTGGAGAACTGAATGCTACTTGAGACTGCACAAAGTTAAGCAGGGGACAAATAACATATTATTAAAGAGAGCATAAAATTTATATTTTTTCTTAAGTTTTAAAACCCACGAGATACCTTCGGATTAAGAAAACAGAGTTAGGATGCTCCTATTAATAAAATAGCATTTGGAAACATTATCTTTCATTTTTTCAGTGTTTGTATTGCGAAAGTTCTTATTAGCAACGTAACACTCATTAATCATATATATAATTATTATTAAATAATAATATAAAGCAATATAAAGAAGCCTTTCCCCTCCCCACTTCCACCAGACACAAGGGTTCACCATTCTGGATTGCATTTCTGTGAAACCACCTTGTGGCTAGGAAAATACCGCAAAACGGAATTTTAAAAAAAGGATATATAAAAAACACACACCCTGAAATAGAACAATGTTCCCCAGATCAGGAGTATTTGGTGGAACAACTACACCACCATGTGGTTTTCCTTGCGATGACACCTGCTACCACAGATACTGCTATTACCAGTCAGCCTTTCATTTTCTAGATGTGTCAGCTATGATTTTCAACACCTGACAGGATGACTGAAACAATGAAAGCTTTACTGCCAAGTTATTTGGGAACAATGTTGTAAACTTTCTGTCTTGCCACCTGCAAAATTCATCTATTTTTTTTTCTTCAAAAGGTAGCCAATGCAATCACCCCTTTCAGCAGAACAACAATCCTGCAAGCAACTCAAGTGGGTTTTATGGCTGTGGAAGAATTTTAATGCAGGTGACCTTGTACTTTTGAATTATATTTTGGATTTGCTTCTATAATTTCAGAGACCATTTGTCTCTGTCCATTTGTTAGGACCATCTGTCCTTACCCTAAGATCTAAACCAGAGGTTCCCAAACTTGGCAGCTTTAAGACTTGTGGACTAAGCTATGCTGGCTGGAGAATTCTGGAAGTTGAAGTCCACAAGTCTTAAAGCTGCCAAGT
>JANHFP010004428.1:29069-40348 GCA_032468135.1 Calamaria suluensis | reverse complement strand
AAAAGTTGGAAGGTCCGGGAGCCTCCGCAGTGCAGGTGGTAGCTCGTTCCAGAGGGACGGGCCTGCCACAGAGAAGGGAAAGGATACTGCAAAATCTCCATCCTCACCCCACTCCAGGGGAAGGATATTGCAAAATCTCCATTCCCACCCCTCTCTGAGGGCCAAGTAGAGGTGGTATTTGCCAGCTCTCCAAATTACTCAAAATTTCTGCTACCGGTTCTCCAGAATCTGTCAGAACCTGCTTGATTTCACCCCTAGGTTAAAGCCATATATACAGGATATACAGGATATAGGAGAGCCACCTATATGGTGATTAGAGCCATCACCATAAACAGGACAAGAGATGCTAGGCAATTTGGGATAGATTAAAAAGAGAGGCAGGATAACCCAGGATACCTAGGCAGAACAGGGTTAAACAGTTCATTTTATCAATTAGCATTATTCTAATGATTAATGTATTCCCTCTGAAGAGCTAAAGCAATAAAGAGAAAATCTAACCATCCCCTAGCCTATTCAAACAATCTGTGATCAATATAGTTAGATGTAATACAGAATTACGTTAAGTCCCATGAAAGGTCTCACTGTATTTTAATTTTGTGATGGTTTTTTAATTGTGATGGTTTATTAATACTTGATTAATATCAAGTAAATATTTGATGCTACAGCAGCCAGAGTGCAGAGGTAGGTAAATTATTGCACTGATTATTGGCTTGGGCTTCTGCTGTTACACAAAGCTAAGCTTGCGGTACAGGTGGTTCTTGGCTTGTGATCACAAGTGGGACCAGAATGTCAGTTAAGCCATGCAGTCATTAAGTGAATCGTGCCTGATTTTACAACATTTGTTTTTGCAATGGTTGTTAAGTGAATCAGGCTTTCCCCATTGACTTTCCCCATTTGAAGCCTCCTGGGAAGATTGCAAGGGATAATCACCTGACCCCAACAACTGTGACAAATACATGCTGGTTGACAACTGCCTTAGTCAAAAGACTACAGTACAGGGATCCTGCAAGGGTTATAAGTGTGAGGACCAGTCATAGGTCACTTTTTTTCAGCACCATTTTAGCTTTGAATGATTGTTAAACTAATGGTCATAAATCAAGGAATATACCTCAGTAAGATTACTGAGTAAGATCGCTGATAAAACAATGCAAGCCCTATGTTTCTGAAAGCATAAGCATTAGAATTCGGAGTCCCATCAGGGAAGAAATAATCAATCTCATCACCTTGTTTACCCTAGCCTTACTCACAGCAACCTTATTATATACCATCAACACCTACATTATTACAAAGCCAGATACTAACAAATTATCTCCCTACGAATGCGGGTTCGACCCCCTAGGAAATGCCCGAACACCAATCTCTATCCAATTCTTTCTGATCGCCATTTTATTCATTTTATTCGACCTAGAAATCGTACTACTATTACCAATCCCGTTAAGCATAAACACTAACCCGCCCTTATCAACCACTGGACAATAGAAAATTGCTTAAAAATGTAAAACTAGCTTCTCCTGGATAAGGTGCAAACATTTTGAATTACCTTTTACCACTGAGTAAAAAATGTGTTTTGTTTTCCAGTTATTTTGGAATGGCGACTTTCCGTTTCTTTATTTGAAATCAAATTTTGACACAGTATATTTGGAATATAAAAATAGAATATGTGAATAATTTATGGGAGTCCATCACTATTTCCCACAATAATATAAAAAAGATTTATGGTATGTACCTAACTTACAGGAGTGAAGAACCTCCAAATGCCAATGATCTATGTATGGATCACTTTCCCCCTTGCAGGTTATTATATTGTGCATGCATAAATCAGGATGTATTGTACTTTGAATGAGTTTTATGCAAACATCTATGCTGTATATCAGCTGAATCAATATTGTTTTGTCTTGTAGCATCTGTCCATCTGCTGTATTCTTGAGCTGAATTTTGTTTTCAGTGCAGCCCTATTCTATGGATTAGCAATTCTTTAACATATTCTTTTTGGTCAAGTGGATTATAGGCAGTATAATTACCATAATATGAGAAACATTTTAAAGGGAATATACAAGTTGCTTTTCCCCAATGTTACACCACCACTCACTTTGCAGGCTGTATCAGATCAAAAATAACTCAAAGTGTGTGTGTGTGTGTGTGTGAGAGAGAGAGAGAGAGAGAGGGGGTGTGCACACACGTGTGTGCTTTGAGTCAATGTTGACTCCTGGCCATTACCTGGACAAGTTCCTGTAGTTTTCCTAGCAACGTTTTTCAGAAGTGGGTCTGCTTCTTGAGAGAGAACCATCCCAAAAATACCATCACTACACCAAACTGGCTCTCAAGCAATATAATTTTTTTCATTAATGTGTTAAATAGGCAAGAAACAGAGGAGGGAGTTAATTGCAGTCTTGTACTAAGAAGACTTATCTCTAGTATTATTAACGGGCTCATTGTATAGATATTGTGGTTTTGCATGAGAAAGTCAAGGACAGACTCAGGTCATAAACCCCTCTGAATATTAAAAAAAGGGAACTATTGCCTTTCACATTATATTGCATCATGCATACTAAAATACACACAATTAATTTATTTTCAAAACAACAGTATAAAGTGGGATTTAGTGACTCAGCCCAATGGTTAAAAAGGGATTTGAACATGAGTTTCCACTGTTTTAATGTAATATAGTACTCAATATGCTTCCCTATATTGCAAGTATTTGTACATAATCCTCCTACATTAAAGCTGCTCTCTTTGCATTTGTGGGTGGGACCAGATCTCCTAACCAAAGGTGTCAAAACAAGCAAGACTGTGTTGAACTTTCCCAGAAAAGCAGTTTATTTATTTAGACCTTTGCAAGAGAGCTGCTACCAGGTAATAATTTAACCACGTTTTAGTGGTTTTAGTAGTAATGGTTATTTTCATTATGCTGGTATTTTATGTTTTAGTATAAACCATTGTAATATAACAGTAGTTGAGAGTAGAAACATGCAGAACATTTCCTGCCCTCTCTCTGCATCTGAGAGGCATACAAAAGTTTAGCATTTTACAGAGGCAGAATTTAATATATAGCTGCCATTATGATGGCAGCTCTGCCCTGATTATAACATTGAATAGCATGATCTCCACATCTTGGGCAGGATGTATTTTTCTGATATGGGCAGATGGACAATTTCTGATATAAGAGTGACATTATAGCTCCGTGATGGCGAACCTATGGCAGGGGTGCCACAGGTGCCACACGGAGCCATAATGGTGGGCACGTGAGCACAGGGATGAAGTAATTGGTGGAGTGCATAGAACTATGAGTGTGGGCATGCAGGCGACACCTCCTTGTCACGCCCCCCCCACTTTTGGCACTTGATGGCAAAAAGGTTAGCCATCACTGTTATAGCTACTATTGAGAGAACTTTCACTTCCCCACAATCAGCAGTGAGATTATATTCATTTATAATTTAACCCTAGATTACCTTTGGCAGGACTTGCAGTTGGAGTTCTGAAACAACAGACTCATTGTGCTCCTAAATCATAAAAACAAGTGAGTATCCTGAAGTATAATAATATCAAAATAAAATAGGAAATTTTACTTGGCAACACTCATTCTTATTTCTGGCCAGAAGACAGGAAAATCAAAAGCGAAAAGTGCTGGGCTGGACATGTGATTCCATATAGCTATTGATGTGGTTCTCATCTTCCTGAGATCTTCTGAATATCAGTTCATAATGTCCACAATTTTCCTACTGCTTTACCATATTTGCGTTGTGTTGAGATCTAACTAAAAAACAAACCCACAAGAATCACACCCAGCTAATCAATGTTATCATGATGTAGTAATGATAGAAAGAAGCCAGATCATGGCCAATAAGAAGTATAAGAAGGAAATAATGTTCTACATTTTTATTGTTCTAAGACAAATGTCCCAAAGGTGATTTTTCAGGAGGCAACTGGACTTTGGTTTTTTTTTTTTTTAAAAGACATTTCGCTTCTCATCCAAGAAGCTTCTTCAGCTCTGACAAGATAGTGGGGAATTGAAGAATCTGAAGGAACGGAAAAACGACTGTCATTCTAACTGTGGGATGTTGCAAATAGTCCTAAATGCAAGCCACTTCCCAAAATGTGATCATGTGTTTGCGGGGTGCATGCATGTGCAGCCATCAGAATTTAGAAAGTGGGTCATAAGTAGCTTCCCCTGAGGAGAAAGTCCACCATGGATTTGAAAGTTCACTAAGTGATTGGTTATTAAGCAAGGATTCCCTCTACACTTTTGTATCCAATTAGTAAGAAATAATTCAGAACTTAAATAGGGAAATTCCAAATGTGAAATATTGCTATTCTCCTAAAATGCAAACTAATGCATAAACTATTTGCAATAGTACTTTGTGATTGTTTTTGGTTGTTTGATTTCAGTGACAGCAGTTTTATATTTCTTCCTATTACCCAGAATACATACATTGTTATCTCTGACTCTTAACCCTTTCCATGCACAAGTACGCCTTATGAGTGGTTACTTAATGACTGTTCAAAGCTATGACAGAACTGAAAAAAAGCTATCCTCAAGGTTAGAACTGCCACATTACTATCACAATTATATTTTGGGCACTTGGCCACTGACTGGCTCGCATTTACAACCAAGTTTCAATATCCTATGGGCATGTGATCACATTTCCCAATATTTTTTTGTTATTCTCTAGCAAAAACACTTTTTGGATACCTAGATTTGGATTTAATGTACAACCATGTGATTTGCTTAATGAACATTATAAAAAACGATTGTAAAATCAAGTTATGTGACAACTCAAATAATGACCACAATGAACTATGACCAACATTTCTGGCTCAATTGTGGTGGTAAGTTGAGCACTACCTGTAGTGTATTAAGCTAGTCTATTTTCTTCTTATACAATAAATTCTGCATTCACTCTTCTTTGCTGTGCATGTAAAATAAAGTTAGTAATTGAATGTTAAGACATGTGTAAGGTAGTTCTCCCATGCTTGTTTTTCTTGACACCGCACTGTTTATAAGTTTTGAGCATTAGTTGAACTAATTAATCCTTATTTGTTACTCAAAACCAGACATTTTCCATATAGCCAAACTAAAAGGGCATAAATGTGTTGTTTACATGCTACTTTACATAATTTGTTCTGGTGTTGCAAGTTTATTTATGCACAATTCAGAAAGTGATATATTGTTCACAAACTTACATTCATCAGAAATGTATTACAAACACCATGTGGCACTATGATACAAAACACCATGCGGCAGGTGCATACAGTTTTAAAAGAGACTCACAAAGGGAATTTATATTTGTGTCACGTGATTTATGCTTAAAAGCATAGCTCTAGCAATTAATGTTGCAGATTACATTTAAGATGATTCATTTTTATAGCTGCAGCACAGTAAGGTTTGAATATATCTTAAAATATAGCAAATCTAATCATTCTTCTAAAAAGATTCTAGTCCTTTTAACAATGTTTCAGATTGCATACAGGGTAGCTGGAAAAAATGAATTAAAGGAAACTGCACAGACCATCTGGCAGAAAAAGTGTTCCAAATTTTAATTTAACCATCTGGGAACTTTTTTCTCAGAGCATTTAGGAAACCCAATAATCCACTAATTTTGGCTAAAGTGTTTCTACAAAAAGTCATCCTGTTTTTATCAGAATTCATTTAAAGGTACAAACAATCATCTTGCTATGTACTTTGTTGGTATCAGAATTTATACATATAACTATATTGATATGGAAAGCAAGAAAATTAAAAATGATTGGGAGGGTTCTAGAATGTTGGCTTGGTGGTTATAGATGGACACATATTATGCAAAACTCTCAAATGCTTATTTTTTGAATTCTGTAATCTCAAATTTGAATTTATTGCTTATCAATTTGTGTTCCTTACCGCACGACTTGCTGTGCACCAAATTCTTGGACAAAGCATTACACCTTTCTCAGTATCATAATAATAGTCCACCTTTGATGGCCATATAGTTTTTAACAGGTAGAATCTGAGAGTTCTGAAATCTCAAGATAAATGGTCCATTGGCGACTTCCAGCGCTGAATTCTATAGCTATTAATTATTATCAGAGAATCAGCCATGTGGAAATGAGAAAATAAATAAATAAATAAATAATTTTAGACTTCAAGTGCAGGGAGAAAAAAAAATCAGGTGTCATGCTTTTTTATTATTCAAGGCCCTCCTATAGTTTGCATTATTCTACACATGCCTAATTATAATCTGGCACAAGATGAATTTTTGGTAATAAGAGCTAAGCAATTCTTTGAGCTTTCTTTGAGTCTTTGAGCTTTCTGAAATGATCCATGTAAAAATCATTTTGTAACTATGAACTAGTACGAGTTGCTGTGAAGCATGTCCTGTATCTACCTGAGAATTTACCTCTTTTAGATTATAATTTCACAGTAGGAAAATCTCTTGAGTTGAAAGTACTTCCCTCCAATGTTTTATGTAATCAATCAATACAAACAAGCTCAGCAATGTGCACCATTTAATCTAATCTTTATTCTAAGGCTCACTTCATGACCTCATTTAAAGTGATTTATGAAACATCAACAATCAGCATCTCTGTCCTTTTAAATATTAAAAAGAATGCCAAACATCACCTTAACAGGCTGGCCTGGCCTTTCGGCTATTTTTTTTTCAGGGAAAGGAAAAGTATTGTAAAATACATCCCATACAAGAATGCAACTTTATTCTAGCAAAAAGCACAGAAAGGGCTGATATAGATCAGGACTGCTGAAGGGAAAGGCTGAGCCTTGTTCTTCGGTCTTTAAAAAAAATAAAATTCATTAAGGAAAATATTCAGCCTAGCTTTCTTATAGTCACATCAGCAGATCTCAGTGTTGTGCTTTGATTAAGAAGAGCAATAAAACTCTTTCCTCTACAGAATCTTCCTCCGCTGCTTGACTTCCATCAGAAGGCAGTTTATTTATCCACTCAAGAATATCATTGATTAATAAATCTATTAATTCTGGTGTATCTCCAACACAATGAAGTTCTTTGGAGGCTCTACTGGCCTTTAGCACATTTCATTTGTTTGGGACAGGGGAGTCAAACTCAAGGCCCACAGGGTGCTTAGATCTGGGGTGTGGGGCTGCCCTGGAAACAATAGACTAGTCTGTGGTGCTTCTGCCACATGTGGCCCTCTCGAGATCCATTTTCACTGGCAGAGGATTGCAGGAGGCCATTGCAGCAGAACATTGAGCTCGGGAGCCCGTTATCTCTCACAGAGTGTATGGGTCATAACAGGAGCTCCTTACATGAAAGATATTGAGCTGGCCATGCCCACCCTGGTCCCCCAAGGTCAAACACAACCCTCAATGAAATTGAGTTTGACATTCTGGTCTAGGACAACAATACATTTTTCTCTTCTCATTCCAGGTGCTGATTGTTACTGTGTCCCATCTTGAAAAGGGGGAAGATATTTTATAAGGCTCCCATCCTATTATAAAACAATGGGATAGGGCATAGCATGAATGTGTAATGTAGTCTATAATTGACCAAGGTGTCTAATTGTAGGAAGCAGCAATTCAATCAATCACAACCAAGAAAAGATGTGGCTGCCTTAAAATATTACAGATCTTCATACTCTTACATACTCAAAACATCTTTTGTAGACAGAATTTGAAAGGCTACACATAGATTCTGTTTAGTCCCATAAGTTTATGGGACAAAGAGTGAAGATATATAGAGCACATATAACATTCACTCAATGATTCAAAGCTTTGTTTCAATGACTGTGATGAAGAAAGATAACATTATATTTTGGAAATTAGCATTATAAAAATCTGTATTTCTGTCCCTTTGTATATTGATTTCTAAGGGAAGCTAATATTGTCTTGTCCATATAACCAAATTAAAGATGAACATGTAAGGTAGATGTGTTTTATTTGTAAACTATTTATGTGTTTATCTTTTTAAAAAAGCAAGGAAAATGCAGGAAACATTAACTGGTTATAAAAAGAGATAGAGAGAGAAAACAAAGGACATCTATACATTTGTAACCAATACTATTCTTTAATTAGAGCAAATACAGTTATGAAAACTGTACATTATCCATTTTGGTTTCCAGAAATTATAAATAAAGCAGCTCATTAGATAAAAGAGTTCATTCACAGCAAGAAATTTTAAATAGACAAAGTGACATATTTAAATACATTGGCAGGATTATAAGATGTCCAAAATGTAGTGTACAATATTACAACCAACTATAAATAACCTTTTATGTAAAATACAGCAATGCACATTTTAGAAAAATACTAACAATTTTTTATTGGAGCTTTACTCTTAAAAAAGCTTATAAATCATATTTATAAACAGAAACAACATTTTTAATTTATAAATTTTCAAAAGCCATACTTTTTGGATTCTTAAATACACAAGTAATATTGTGTTACAAAATTAGCATAATTAACAATTGGGGCCTGTTGTAGATAAGCATGTTTACATAAGGCTTGTTAAAATTTAATGTTCTGATTCTTAATGAAGACACATTTTTCTAAACTTATAAGTAAACTATGTTTTGCTTCTTTAAAAAAATATAGTTGTTACATTTCATTTGCTGCCTTGTTGTGTTCTTCTTAATTCTATTCTGGTCAAAACACAGGACTGTCAATCCATTTCTGCAAAAAATGCCTCTATATTATTTTCTTGCACTAAGCAGCTCCAATTTCTGAGAATTATTCCAAACCATTCACGTTAGAATGGGCTGCCTTTTGTGATAACTAATGCAATTATGAGAAACCTTTCTACTAAACCATGCAAATAATAGTATTAATAATAATAATCATTAATAATAATATACAATAGGATTAAATATCTATTGAAAAGCATAATTCCTAAGAGCTAAAAATGAAAGAAAACCCAAGTCCTAATTTTGTTTCCAATTAAAATGCTGACTTTCCAAATGATCACACAGTGTACAGCTTTCTCATAAATAAATAAGCATGCTCCTTTACCACATTTATTTCAGTGGGGAGCGTAAAACATGGATCACATCATCAAAACAAAGGACTGTACATCTAACTGACACAAAGAATCAAATTAAAATTTGAGGCTTAGGTTTTGAGTGGCTGAGGTAAGATGACAGACTTTGTTTAGCAACATTAAAGGCATCAAGCTGATAGTCATTGTTAAAGATTTAAATGCTCTACCTGAATGTATTCAACATGAAGTATAATCTTTAAAAATTGTTATGTTTGATAAATTGAATTAACAGGTTTCACTGTATAATCAGGCAAGGCTTTAATCCTAGTAGAATTTGAACGCAACTGGGCAAAACCTCCCATTGCTGAGTAAGTGGCAAAACGCTTCTCAAAGTCTCCCAATTTGCTACTTCAGCATGCTGTTATAGCTTGATAAACCCTACAGCATTTTAAATAATTTGACTTGCTGGTATCACCGGAAAGATATAAACTATGGCTTAAAGTTCATCATAGTGTATTGCCTGCTAATCCTGAAAAATGACTTTTCTACCTTACATTTTTAAATGAACATTATGTAGAAACGGATCCTTCCAGAAAATATTCTCCCTGTGCTTATAGCACATGCTCCCCCTCCAATACAGGTTAAAAACCAGTGAAGTTTTCCAGGCTGGTCAACATTTTTATATTACTGCTGTACAAAGGTTTTAAATAAATAGCAAGTGAGCAGAAATCATGCATAAGCAAATGAAATGCAATCTCCCAGTAAATGGCAGAGATTTTAAAAGCAGCAGGTAATGGAATAAGACTGGTGAGTGATGCTGCTAACTATTTCTTCTAATGAGATAGGAGTGAATACTGGAATCTCCTCCACAGCAACAGAATCCTCTGAACACATTCCTCTGGCAGTCATTTTCCCATCTCCCCCACCAAAAACATCAGACAGCAAAATAGTAAGGCAGCTGTTCGGTTCCATCAACGAAAGTGCAGCTCTGTCCATTTCTAGTTTAGTTACACTCTCTGTTCAAACAGATGGAGTAACCAATACACTTTTATTTGTTGGAGTGCTTCAGAAATCTGGTGGTGATTTTTCCCCTCAACGGTGGCTGCTTGCTTCAGCTTTCAGAGGACCTCAAAAGCCCTTGGGCTGAATTTTCCAAGTTTCCACATTTCTCGTGTCCCATCCTAATTCCATGCCTCCTTCCCTGTGTCTGAACATGACTCGTGCCATTAAAAAGGCTGATGACACAACTGCTGAGAACTGTGGGCTTACGCCACTAGTTGTCATGACTTCACTGAAGGATCAAAACAGTTATATCATTAGGTAACTATGTTGAATCACATTCAGGCATAGCCAAAACTAAATCGGGTAGACATGAAAGTTTACAAATAATTTTAAAATGGAAAAATATTGGGGAAGGATAGAATTTCTGTATGGGAAATACAAGAGCATTCTTACCTTTCTTAATTCCAATCAAGTTAGGAAATGGACAAAAAGAATGGCTAAGCCAATATTCAAGAGCATTACCATGACAATCATGATTGAATTAGGACCCTAAAAATGAAAAAAAAATAGATTGATTACACTTGCAAAGTAAATAAAATGCTTCAAATTTTATCTCATGAGGACAGAATTCAAACACTCGTGGACCTTACGAAACCTTTGAAAAATGAAATATTTTGAAAACTAAAGAGCTTGCTCCTGTTTAAAAATTCATATTACATTTATTAACTGAGAAATCCAAAAAGCTATATCTTTCTTACATGTATGTAAAGTAAATAACCAATACTGTCATCTGGATTAATTTTTTTTCCTAGAGAAATCACACAATGCTGTGAAAAGGATGAATAACTATAACTTTGAACAGTTTACATAGATGATGTAAATAAAGGTACAATGTCCATACTAATAATCTCTACAAATATTAAAACAACAGATTTTGGAGGAGGCACATATCATAACTAAATGCTGGCCTTCTCAACTGGCAGCTCTTAATAAAGTAGGCCAATTTTCCCCAACTTGTTCCCAATCAAATGTTTTGAACTTCAACTCCATAATCCTTACTTAGCAACACATTCAGATGGCATCAGATGGGGAAGGCACCTGTATCCAACAAACTGAGATGTTAATAAGAGTTTCAAAGAAAAGACAGTTGGAGGGGAAGCTTATTGTACTAAAATACTTATCACATTTAAAATTCTGCAATTCTGCAAGTGAACAGACTTCAATTCTGGTTATAAATTTATTTGTGAAGAAGAAGAAAATTCTTATTTCAGGTGTGTTATCTAAAGCAGGGGTCTCCAACCTTGGTCACTTTAAGACTTGTGGACTTCAACTCCCAGAGTTCCTCAGCCAGCAAAACTG
>JANHFP010004428.1:10022-23168 GCA_032468135.1 Calamaria suluensis | reverse complement strand
GCCAGCCCAAGGAAGGGGGATCATTCCTTGGGGTCCGTAAAGATTTTAAAGTCCCGGGAGAATAAACAAGTCTTTTTGGGGGGTCTATATTGCGTTAAAAAAAAAGTCCAGGTGGGGCCCCCCGTCCAGCAGGAGAATTCTTTCCAAATTATGTGGTCTAAAATGTATACTTATAAAATAGCTTATCTTCCAATGTCAATAAAATGATGGCTGACAGATCATCTTCAATTGTGCATCAGCTGGCTAGATTTAGACATGGATCTACCTATCAAGTCTTCCAGGGCACATTTGTTTTGTCCATCCATTGGATAACCTGGCAGGTGGATAAACCTCATTTCCAAGCAGTCACCTGTGCATGCCCAGGTCTGGCCCACCGCATATTAAGGAGAGTGATTAGTGATGTTTTTTCCCACTGGGTGGTGATGCTGACTGGGGGAGAAAAATGAACTCGGGAAAATCCACCTGATCTTAAATTGTTCTGCAATACTGCTGTAGGAGAGAACCTCTTACAAATATCTTTTCTGTACTGTAGCAGATTAGAGCTTGGGCCGTACAACTCATACAATGATATATATATATTTGTTGATTCAGCCTGGAAAAGCACACATTAACATGGTCATATAGGAGTCTTTTACCTAGAATGTTTTTAAAAGCTATGGTTATGAAAATTTTGAGACTAAATTTATTTGAAACTTAAACTAAGCGGGCTTTAAAGAATGGTTCCCACTTTGTTGTTCCTGGCGAACTACAGAACATTTGGAGAGTTGTGCTGGCTGAAAATCCAATGTTTATGAGTTATTTCTGTTGAGCCTAAGGTAGATCTTCTCTCACAACTTTACACAATGACAGTTAGTTGGTAAAATGGTAACAAGATGCCTGAGTCATATTGAATAAAGTAAAATAAATAAAAAGTATTTGCATTTATAAAAAAAACTATGTTGTTACTTTTTAAAACACAAGATAGAGAATAATTTATAATAATTATAATATAACTAATACTCCTGTTTCTCCAAAAATAAGGAATGGCGTTTTTTTCATTTGCCCCCCCCCCCCCCCAAAAAAAAAATGGCTAGGCCTTCTTTATGATTGGTCTAGAGATGCCTTCTTTTGATCAGCTGCAGATGCCTTCTAGCAAGCATCTGAAGATGAAATAGAGATCAGGGTGATGCGTGCAAATGGTGGCAAGCGGCTGTAGAAGAAGTGGCCGCAGAACAAAAGGCATGTGTGGGAGTGTGTGAGGCCTGGTAAGTAGGGCACCTCCATCCCCCCATTGCTTATTTTTTTTACCTGTGTGCCTTGCCCCACCCCCTGCATCCTGGGGTGGGTGGGTCTTAATTAGGACTAATTTTGTGGGTGGAGCTTAATTTGATTGCATGTGCTCAAAAATGTGACAGGACTTCTTTTCAAGGTGGTCATCTTTTTGGAGAAACATGGTAGTAATAACAACATAATTGTGACCTTATAACTTATAATAGTTATTAATTATAATAATATAATAATTGTGACCTTGTCTCACAGTAACTATCTCAGAGTAATTGCGAGATGGGCCTTGGAATCCTAGTGAACAATCACTTAAATATGAGCTATCAGTGTGCGGCAGCAGCCAAAAAAAGCTAATATAATCCTTGATTATATAAAAAGAGGCATAGAATCAAAATCACGTGAAGTATTAATACACTTTATAAACCCTTAGTAAGACCACACCTGGAACACTGCATCCAGTTTTGGTCAGCACAATCCAAAAAAGATGCTGAGACTTTGGAAAAAGTGCAAAGGTGAGCAACTAAGGAGATTAAGGGTCTGGAGAGAAAAACTATGAAGAACAGTTGCAGGATTTGAATATGGCCTGTCTAGAGAAAAGAAGAACTAGGGGACACATGATAGCAGTATTCCAGTATTTGAGGGGCTGCCACAAAGAAGAGGGGATCAACTTATTACCACTGCACCAGAAGGCAAGACAAGAAACAATACATGGAAACTAAGCAAGGAGAGAAGCAACCTGGAATTAAGGAGAAACTTCCTACAGTGAGGACAATTAACCAATGGAACAGCTTGCCTTCAGAAGCTGTAGGTGCTTCACCACTGGCAGTTTTTAAGAAAAGAATGGAAGCCACCTATCTGAAATGGTATAGGATCTCCCACTTGAACAGGGATTGAACTAGAAGACCTCAAAGGTCCCTTCTAGCTCTATTTTGATTGATTGATTGATTGGCCATCTAATTTGGTTGGTTGGTTGAAAACATTCCATTATATGCACTCAACTTATAACCGTAATTGGGACCATAATTTCTTTTTCTAAGTAAGGTAGTTTGTAAGCAATTTGCACCCAGTTTAATGATGTTTTATGTTGTTAAGTGAGTCAGCACAGTTGTTAAGTGAATCATGAAGTTATTAGGTGATTCTGGTTTCCCCATTGACTTTGCTTGCCAGAAGCCAGCTGGGAAGATCACAAATGGCAATGACATGATTCCAGGATGTTGTGACTATCATGAATATGTTCCAGTTGCCAAATCTCTAAATTTTGATCCCGTTGCAATGATCATAAGGACCAATCATAAGTCACTCTTTCAGTTCCATTGTAACTATTAATGGTCATTAAACAAATGGTTATCAATTGAGGACTACCTATCCCTAACTATTGGACCTATGTTATCCAGTCAAGTAATGAAATATCTGAAAGCAAACAACCAAGTACAGAGCGCAGGTTATATATATTCTAGTGGAAAAGAGTTTAATGTGTGTGTAAAGCAAGATTTCTGACATTTAATGGCCAACCACAGGATAAATCTACACAACTAAAATCAAAAAAGGGACCTATAAAGCCTAGATCTGTCTGGGGAAAAATCCGTTAAAAGAAGGCCTCAATTCTGCATTATATGAGTATTTCTTCCCCTCTTTAATGCAGCACTGGTCTACTTTGGACTGGAGTTTGGGCGTCAGTTTTCTCCAATCTGTTGCCTTTCTGAGCTGTCCTGCTAGATCCCCATGAGTAGGGAGCATCAGATTAGGAACAACTGATGTATCCACTGCAAGACTGATAGTCTTTGTAAAATACTGGTTTTGGAATGGACCAGCACCAGAACACGACTGTCCTGATCAAACTGAGTCTGAATTCTGGGGAAGAACAGAAACAGGAACAGGAAGGGGAGGAGTTATTCAAAATTAGCAGACTCAGTCATCCAATCAGACCTGAGTAGAACCCACTAGTGACTGCTGGAGCCACTGCACCTAGAAGAGGCGTTTAGGTAAGACAACACCTATTTTAAGACATTTTATTTGTTTATTTTTATTTTAGGTGCAGGGCTAAGCTACCTTTTGAGTCAATTATACTGTATCCTTTGTTAAGGCTGAAATTGTGAGCTTTCTGTCCCATTAGTTACTTTGAGGAAACCCTTCACAGATAAACCCATATTTACTTCTTGCCATTTTCGTCTTTTACTGTTTGTTTTGTGATATATATTTTTGCAAAATATCCTGAGAATTTCAGATGAATGTGCTATAACAGAAAAAAAATGTGTAACTGAAATGAGTAAACATAACATATTTAGAGTACATGCATGTACATTTTCTCTATAAATGGTAATAAATTCCAATTTAAGAGAATAGGGTAAAATTGTATTTTCCTACAATATTGACTTCCAGGATATTTTAGCCCAAGAAGAGGATGTTGCTTAGCTACAGTTAGGCAATGTAAGGGAACTGCCAGGATTCAGAAAAAGAACTACCAGATCTTATTAACATATGATGTGTTCTCAAAGCTTCTGGTTGTAGGGGTGAGCTGGTGCAAAGAACTGAAACATCTCCGAAAATCCCTATCTTTCTCTGAACTGATTGATTGGTGGCCAGGATTATAGTTACACAGGGATGGCTAGTGCATTAGCAACATACTAAAGTGTTAAGTGTTTTCTCTCACAAATAACTTGCAAATGCACAAAAGATATAAAAGTTACCATAACTTTCTGTAATAAAAAGATGATGTTAGATATCTTGCCCTCTTTCCCAGGACATGCGTGCTTACAAGACAATACGTACTCTGTCAAAGCTATTCATTCATGAATTTTTAAAAGCAATATAATGCATTGTTTAATGTAAATTAAGCAAAGATTCCTTCTGTCACCTGGTTGATAGAAACCCGGAGATAGTTCTCTGGCAACTGCTCTAGCAACGTCACATTCCTGACGAGCAGACTGAGAGGCTTGTTCTGCAGCATCTGCTTTAGCTCTTGCATGTGCAGTTCTGTAGGGGACATAGAAATGTTCTTGAGCATAAGTGTTCTGGTACAGACACATCCCTACTTCTGGAAAAGAGATTATACATGTATATTTAGGCATCCTATAAAGGCTGATGGTGTTAAATAATTTTGAAACTCTTGCACAACGTACATCAACACATTTCTTACTATTTTCCATAAGAGAATATACAGTTAAATACTAAAACAATCTGATGCTTGAAGAATTTTGACATAAGTAAATTTAATTTTGTAAAGATAGGGCCTCATGACATTCCAGATGTAGTTGAATGACAACCTTCTGGCTCAAATAATCAATAATGAGGAGAGTGCTGGGAAATCTACTTTAGCAAAACTTGGAAGACCACAGGCTCCAGATGTCTGGAGTTTTTAGTTCTGAAAAATAAAGTTAGGGGGAAATGACAAAGTTTAGAAATCTCTTCTGGTATGCAGTTAGGACAGCATTTCTTTTTTGTTGATACATAACAATTGAAGTGGTCAGGCAGACAAAAGTACATCTTCAGAGAACCATTTACTATCACCCAAACTCAGCCTCCTATCTCCTAAAGGCTTTCAACAACCGTGAAGCACAGGGATCTAAGCTTCAAAATAGCTTTGCCCATTTCTTCAGAACTGAGATTCAAATTCATCCTTGAAAACTGCAAGAATGGCCCACATCATCTTGCTAGTCCTACTCAACTGATGTCCAACTGTGAGCCATTTTATTGCCTAGATGTCCTGCAAATTCTTCACATGGCCCAACAAATGTCTTCTGGTCTATTTCTATATAGCAGTTAAAATAAAACTAACAAGAAAGGGTCTTCGAGTCCCTTTTTCCTGGAAATATCATTTAGATGAATAAATTATGTCTAACTCTGGCATACTTGTTAGTATCTCAGTCACTGTACTGTGTACCAACTGTAACTTCTGGACATGTCTTAACTAAGCCTTACCCCAATAATAATTACAGTAATCCATTCTTGATGTTCCCAATACATGGATGAATCATCATGATCTAGCATCCCATTCAGAATGGGTACTGATACCAATAGAAGTAGACAGCAGATGTTCAACCACAGGTGTCATGTTGGCTCAATTGACAGTTAATGTCTAGAGCAATGCAATCCCAGCTTTTCTGCCGTATCAAATTCGTTTTAGATCACTAGTCCATATCCTGTCCACCACAGCACTCAAAACCATGCACAGCCTTCTAGAATTCCTATACTAGAAAAAAAAATAGTATACCTTTCAGGAATTCTCTAGTAACCTCACTAGTTTTTACAGATATGAAATTCTATTGGAGACAATGCATTTTATTTGTCTGTCTCAAATTGCAATTGTTAGGGATTGGCATATAATCTTCCAATGCTATTCTTTGGAAATAGCTCAATCTGAAGGTAAGAGAGGAACTACTAACTACATAAAAATGCTACAAATATTCAAAATCTCTGGAGCCAAACAAGGAAAATACTGTGGTGAAAGTTTTAGTGGTGACCTTAAAGAAACTATGCAGAGATAGCAGCTACAATTGCCTATATCAATAAACATATAGTAGTTTCTTTCAAGGTTGTAGAATTGATTCCCTGGTATGGCCTATCTCAAAGGACTGACAATGATGATATTAAAAGTTGCTGTGAGATCAAACAGGAGTAACTGACTAAACTAATTCTATTCCTTTCTCAGCATAGGTCAAATATTATCACAATCAAACAACCCGGTTAACCCGAGTACAGAAGCATAATCCTTCTGTATTTAAAAGAATCTCAGCTTGGTTAATGTGATATAAGCATGATATAGATGTTATATCTAGTAATAGTGCTGAAGATGAATAAAATCAACACTTTTACTAGGGAAGTATTTAAAAGAAAGAATAAAGCAAGGGATCTCTGGTAGTAGAACAGGGGTGTCAAACTCATGTTGTCACAATGGCGCCACATGATGTATCAGGACTTCCTGTTCCTTTGCTATACCAGGCATGGGTGTGGTCAACATGTGACCCATCTGGCCTGTGGGCCGTGAGTTTGACAGCCCTGTAGTAGAGGGATTGACATTTTCAGCTACTTTGACAACATGTTAGATGCATATATGGATCTTTTGGATCAAATGATTTTTCATTTGCAAACTTGTTGCCAGGGTGGTACAGCTCAATGGAAAACAAAGAAATTGAGGATCTTTCAGCATCACACAGGAATCTCTACTTCAGGAAAACAAAAGAACCACAAAGTTTACGGATTTATCTAATTATTATGAATATTATCAGCAGCTGCACTGATTTCTAAAGGCAAACCATAAATTAACCATAAATTGTTATTGTAAGAAAAAACCAGGGTAATATAAAATCTATTGAGATGATATAATTCTTTTATCAAAATATTTTACATAAAATATTGAAAGACTAGTGACCAAATTAATCTTTGCTATAAGTACTTGCATGCCTGTTTAAAAGAGAAATGAAGCAAAACAGCTAGCACACCAAAAATATGAATGAATTTCAGAAACGTATTCAACCTTGCAGCAATTACTATTACCTCAGTCATTCTGGTATTCTTTATCCATTGCTTAAACATGAGCAATTAAGACAATAGGTATACTTATGTGGGAGTAATAACTGTCAGAAATAAAATGTGAAGATAGGGGGAAGGTAATATCATGGGAAAATAACAGATGAAGTGTGTGTGTTTCATAGCACAATTCACCACAGAGCACATCCATGCATGTGGATGTGTAAAAAACATGTAAAAATAATTAGGTTCCCCAGTGTTATTAGAAAAACTCCTACACATTTGTGCACGGTAACACAAACCTTATTCCAGTTTTTTTTAAAAAAATATACATTACTGTATGCCACAATTTCTTCAATTATTTCATCTGGAAATTTCTTTTCTGCTATTCTTCTTATTCTGTTTTAATCAGAAATAAACCCCAGCTTTTAATAAGGCATTAATAAATAGAAAATAATAATACTGCCTAAATTTTCTGATTTGAAAGCAACTTGGGTTAAGTCTGAAAGAAAACTTCCAGGGAACAGATTGGTAAATAAATAATGACGGTGATGAGAAAGGCAGGCAGCAAGAGGAAGTTAAGGAATTATTCTTCTACTCTCCTGTATTGCTATCAAGATGATCCCCAGGGCAAGCATGACTTAAAGGAGACTTTGTCTTAATGCTGCATTTGCAAGTTAACTTGCAGAGGCAGACAAATCCTCCTAACCAGAAAATTCCAAAGTCTGCACACAGCAAAACAAAATTCCTTTTATTTTTTTATGCTGACAAGAACACTTTTAACTTCTACCTAGACATTTCAATTTCTTCTTTGATAAATTCAGGTAAAAGTTGAACTTGAAAAACATTCATCATAATTATCATAATTGCCAGTTAATTTATATTTTTTTTCCTATAGAAATTCCATAATATGAATTTAAACTGAAATAGACCTTCTGTTTTAAATGTTTCACAAACAATTTACAAGCAATTTATATATTACATATCCCTTCATTTTAAGCTAGATCTGTCCATACACACGTCTGTGACTCCCAAAAGATTCTAGTTGCTTAGCATGCTTTGGCTCAACAAACATGCCCTCCACCTTTTGGCCACACTGAATCAGGTAGTTCATCCTTGCCATCCTGCACCCCGAGACCCCTGTCACTTTGTTGCCCTGGTTGACCTTCATCATCTTCTTGCTCCTGCTGTTGATGAGGTGAACCTAGTTTGGCCTGGCTGCTGAACTAAACTGGGCTGGGCTTTGACTGTGAAAAAAATAATTCAAAAGGAGCCCTAAATCCATGGTATGCTAACATTTTCCAAAAGTTCTTGGACTCTCTGGGCTTTGACAAAAAAAGGCCAAATTCTTCTCCTCTTTTGCGGAGTGCAAAATCCATTCTTACCTAGCTCATTGCAAAGGACCTTTTTCTCTGGGGTATTTTTTGCTTTTTTTCCCCCCCAGCATAAAACCCAGCTCCAAGTGGCTCCAGAAGATAGTCTGGGCAAGCCTCATCAGCACTGGAAGCAAGGAAATGGTAGAGAAGGTCAGCCTGGGTGTTGGAGCACAGAATGACAAGAAGCGTAAAAGGTACAGATAGGGGAGATAGTTAAGTACGGTGTTTCCTGGAAAATAAGTCCCTGTCATACATTTTTTTGGATCCTGAAATAAGCGCTTGGCCTTATTGCCATGCACTCCAAAGCCCAATTGGACTTATTATCAGGGGATGTCTTATTTTGGGGAAAACAGGGTAATGCAGAGTTGAAACTCACCTGCAGATGTAAGTGCAGAAGGGCTGCCAAACACCCACATTTTGATTATGTGACTGTGGAATGTTGCAACGGCTGTAATCTCAGGCACGGGTCTGTAAGTCCCATTCTGACTTTGAATGGTTGCTAAATCATTATAGCCTTTTGTTGAAGACAACCTGTATGAAAAAGGTAGACTCCACGCCAAATTGCTTGGGATGATTTGATCCTTGCTTTCCATGTACAATATTGCCAACAGGGCGTAATTGTCTTTTCTTGGGTCAAGCAAGCTCTTGAGAAATTGGTGAGAGGGTAAGCAATATAACATCATGGTGCAAGATACAATACTTAGTCTTGCTTTCTAACCCTAGCAGTACAAAAGAGTAAATTGTTAGCACTGTGTTCCTATGCATGGTTTATCCTTCTGCTAATGGCAAACTCCTACACACGGGGGACATTTTTCAAATCTTCGTATGTCACATCTTTGTTGAAAAAGTGACTAACAGATGGAATAAGAATGTGCTGTTTCTGTCATCACAGTTATGAATCTAACTATACTTTTTTTATAAAAAGAACCTCTCGAGTGTTCACTTTTTAAAATAGAGCTGGCATTCAAAGTTACTGAAATTCTTTTCAAATGTTGAATTATTTGGTACATGTCATTAACAGAGGAAAAATTGGAAGGTTAACAATAGCCACATTGTAGTATGCTATTTTTTAACAGAGGATTGAATAACCGAGTACTATACAATTGGGTCTTAACCTCTTCAAGATTCATAGGTCAAGGTGGGGATAAACTGTTTAGAATAGGCTACACATGACCTACCCCAGTTCCAAATGACTGTTAAAAGGTCGTTTCCGACTCTAGGGGGAGGTGATCATCTCCGTTTCCAAGCCAAAGAGCCAGCGCTGTCCGAAGATGTCTCCGTGGTCATGTGGCCAGCATGACTAAATGCCAAAGGCACACGGAACATTGTTAGATCACCACTAAAGTTGCCATTAAAAGAATCTAAAAGCAGGTGATTAAGATAGTTAAGATAGACAGATAAACTTGTTAAGTGTACTCATGTAATGCAATTATTATAAAATTAAATTTAAATTTAGTTCTTATCCTGATTCTTTCTCTTAGTTAGGTTTCAGTATCCTGTTTATATCACAGAAAGCAGTATGGCTGTAGTTATTTATAATTATTTATAAAAAAATTGCACAACAGGCTAAAATGTAGTGGAAAAATTAGGCAAATACTCCAGTCATCAAAAAAATGTTCACACTAGATTGGGTTGTGGTTGATTAGTAATTGTAGAAAAACAAAGAACCAATCAAGAATCAGTAGTCCAACAATAACCAATCAGAAGCTGGTACAAATGAAGGATCAATTAAGAACAAATGTCACAAAAATGACCAAATAGGATCAGCTTTCAACAACCTACACCAATCAGAAATGAGCTCAACTAAAGAAAAAAGTCAGGTCACATGACAGGAGCCAATCAGCCTGCAGTCTGCATAGTAGGTTATTTTGCCTCTGAAGATACTAGCCAGAGCTGCTGGTGAAGAGTCAGAAAAATATGTTCTTTAAACCATGGTCACTAGATGCTCAAACTGACTAATAGATACCATCTAAGAAAGTCTATGGAACTTGATATACTGCTGTCACATTCTCTCATACAAATCAAAATTCATGTTTTCTTCAATTTTGGCAAGTCACCTAGGTTCTAAGGCAGCAAAGCATTCCCCAAACCATGATACTACCACTTCTATGTTTAATTGTTGAAATAATATGTGGAAGATCATTCGGAATCTTTGGCAAACTTAAAAAAAGTATAAATGCTGTTCTTAAGATACATAATTTTCAGACAACTCTTATTTTGACATTGATAAAATAGATCGACTTTATATTCCTTCCCTGTCTTAATCTTTATTTTATCAAGTTGCTGTAATAGGACTGAATTTCCATTCAAACGTTATTTTTTCCAGCAGAAAGGTTTCTTTATGCTTTAGAAACCTTTTGTAAATCCAATAGTAAATCTATCCAGAATATTTTCTATCTCTTAATTTGTGATTTGAATCGACAGAAGGCAATATTTATAGCTTGGGGTGGAACTGTGAGTCCTTGGTGCTCTCTGAGTTTAATTCTTTTCTTGGAGATCATTACCAAACTAGGTAACAGCAAGAAAGCAACCAGGTTTACAGAGCAGCAAGGACTGGTGTATTTCAGTTGTATTTTTATTTTAACAATAATTTCCGTGTTATAGTATTACACAATTGCTTTATTTGCTGATATATTTCAATATTGTTTAGGACTTTCTTTTCCACATCTTATAGATTTTTTACTTCTTTAAAATTTTCTTCAAGAAATATTTGGCAGGTATGCTTTGGGCGGCTCTCGCCAAATGTTCCTGCGGAAGGGAAACAATGGCAAGAACGAAGCAGAGTGACTGGAGAGGTGAGTAGAAGGGCGAAGGGCTGGAAAATATAGGATTGGAAAGTTTTTCCAGTGATTTTGAAAGAAAATAGGAGGGGGGAGGAGGAAGTGACCTCCACCGGAAGTCTGGCAGTGGTATCGGCGGCCTCCTCTGGATAGAGGAGGGAGGATTAAAAGCGAAAATCTTCTTGCTAACCTAATCTGGCGAACTGGTTTAAATTTATTGGATTTGGAAATGTCAAAAAGCAAGATCTTAGCAATGGGGCTGCCACCCCCCACCCCCCGGGAACAAGCAAGATGGTGGACTTCCTACTTCTTCTTTCTTCTTGAATTAAAAGATTTCATCATTTCCTGCTGGGGCTTCCTGGTCATAGAGATTATGGCAGAATATTGCAATAGACCTGTCTCTGTGTGAGGCACCCTCTTGTGGACTGCTTGGGAACTTGATCTTAATGGACTTTTTTTAAAAAAACATTGAACAATTGTTTGCTATATAATTGGATATTATACCTTTTGGACTCTGAAACTCTCTGGGAGCCGCTTTGTACCTTCAAGCACCTCACAACAAAGAGGGAAATATCTGGAAAAAGGACTTTCTTCAGCAGGATTACAATACTATATCAAAATGTCACAAGGACAACAACTTGCTGGTAAAACAGCAGCAGCAGCAGCTGGCCTCAGCACAGCTTCGCCTAGTCCCAGCACTCAATCTAAACTGTCTACCTTTTTGCAACAAGAGAAAGCTGGGACAGGGACAATGGATACGCAAAAAGTTACAGAGATGTTTGAAAAGTTGCAGATGGGGCAGAATGACACGAAGCAAGGACAGATGAACATACAAAAGACTATGAGACAGGAGATGGCAGATATGAAGGAAGAAATAAAGAAGAACTTAGCAGATCTTAAAACTGATCTTAAGAATGTTCAACAACTAGCGGAGGAAAAGAGTTGTGGGAGTGGAGGGAAGGGCAGAGGGGCTGGAAAGGGAGGTGAAGGGTATCCAAAAGGAAAAACAAGATTTAGAAAATGTAATACTGAACATGGAACTGGAAAGAACATCTTTCTTCCTCAGATTTCAAAATATTGAGGAGGAAACTGGTGAAGATCTTAAAAATTTAATGAGTATATTATTAGCAGAATTTACTGGGAAGGAGAACAATCATATTGGTTGGGACATTGATCAGGTTTATAGGGTTAATTCGAACTATGCTAAAACATACAATGTCCCAAGAGAAATTCATGTCAAATTTTTAAGGAGAGAAACGAGAGATGAAGTTCTCAGAGCACAAAGGGGGAGGCTGTTGAAATACAGAGACAAAGAAATTAATATTCTGAAACAGATCCCGAAAAAGATACGTGATAAAAGACAAAAAAATTTTTTTTCTATCAAACAAATTGTATCTTAAAGGGATTATGTTTAGATGGTTAATGCTGGAAGGATTTCTGATCTTCTGGGGAGGGAACAAAATAAGAATTAACACAACAGGGGAAGCAGAAGTCTTCCTGAGAGAACATAAAACCCTACTGGAAGAGGAGATGGTGGTAGGAGGAATAGATGATGACAATGGGAGTGGGGGAGAAGCCTGGCTCCTGCTTGGGGTGGGGGGAGGCGGGCTTCACCCATGAAGCTAAAATCAAAGGTTAAAAAATAGTATATTTGATGATCACTTGAGAAAGGTAGCAATGGGAAAAAATAAAAATAGTCGGAACTGTTAAGAACAATAGAATATATATGCAAGTTTTTGATTACGTAAAATTGATATGTTCGCCTGTAAGCAGAGAAGAATTTAAGAAAAAGTAATATTTTTATATTCTGTTTTAAAACAAAATGAAAATGAATACCTTGAAATTGCTCTGCTGGACAAAGATTTATTATTCCACCATACCTTACCCTTTTTTTTAAAAAAAATAATCTGTATGTAAATTCTGTATGAAATTTGTTCTTTATAAAATTGTAAAACCTATAAAACTTTTTCAATAAAAAACAAGATTTCCTCCCCTCCCCTTTCTTTATTCAAGTTAGAGTGAAACGAAGCAAGTTAACTCACAATAAACTCTACTTCTAGAATTTTCTTTTTTTATTATTATTATTTTTTATAAACAAAGTTTTTTATTGTATAACACATATACAAAATAATATTTCATCCATCTTATAAATAATGATGATTTTCTCCCCCCCTCCCCCCTCCCCTTAAGGCAGTCAGATATTTATACTTTCTTCAACCATACTATAATATCATTTCATATAAGCCCATACCTATATATGT
>JANHFP010004426.1:50512-64305 GCA_032468135.1 Calamaria suluensis | reverse complement strand
GAATCTTCCCTGGTATTGAGGTCAGGCTGATAGGTCTGTAGTTTCCTGGATCTGTTTTTTTTCCTTTTTTGAAGATGAGAACTACATCAGCTCTTTTCCAGTCTTCTGGCAGTTCCCCTGTAATACTTATTATGTTGATACTTATCACTGCATTTTAACTATTTTAATTCATCAAGGTGCTCTGGCACCCTGCCTGATTTGTAACTCCAGCCATAAAATTATATATCAATGGAAAGATAATTTAATGAAGAATGTAATGTTTGCTTGAGAGATAAAAGTGCCTTTTTTGTGGAATTCTAGATTTTAGTCCTTGCACTCCACATTGCATTACACCATTTCACCTTGTATACACCCAGCTGATTTTCTTCTGTCATGTACGCACAGTCTCTTAATTCTTCTATCATCACTTGGTATTGTGCATCTTTTCCTGCCTTTACCAGTGTAGTTTTGTAGTGACTGAATCTCCTTATACATCTTCAAAAACTTAGAAAAGCCACCTTCGGTTATGTTTCCACCATTTTTCTGCTAATTTCTTTATAACTGTAGCCTTGTTCACTTAATAATACTATTTTACATCGCTTTCTGGGCAACCAGTCAACTCTTTGCACCATTACTTTAATTTCATTATGTTTTACAAGTTCACTAAATGAAAGAACACCAAAAAACCCAACCAACTTGATAATGATCACATAACACAATGACAAATGTTCTCCTATCAGCTTCAATACATGACATCAATAACTGAATCTTACTGTGATCTGATTGGCTCATTGCCAAAATGAGATGACACCTGATTGGCTCTCTAAGCACTCATGCTCATTACCTACAAACCGATGAAGGAAAGCTACCTAAGCAAATTGTGCTTCCTTTTTCTGGTTATTTGTCTATAACTTTTCATAGAATACAGATAATTTAACAAACGTTCATTCTTAGTTAAATTATCTTTCCATTGATATATGATGTTATGGTACTATCCCAAATGAAGTGGTCTGATTAGCCATCAAACCTGGGAAATACACTTTTCCCAAAAGGTTTCCACAATTTTGGTCACTACTGTATAATCAATAATAATAATAACAATTAAGGGAAGGACTTGATAAGAGGATAAAAATTCCAAATCCAGTCTTAACATCTGGCTGGTTGTGTAATGAACAGTAATAATACTGTTTTGCTGTTGTAGATTCAAATCAAGAGAATTCAGAAGTCGAAAAGTCCATTGCTACTCTTAACTAATTCCAGATCATACTGTTCACTTCCCCTGTTATTGTATATGAGCCAAGTTCCACTGGCAAGCATTCTTTTTTGAGGATTGTTCTGCCAAACTCCTCTTGTCTTGATACACTAAAAAAGAAAAAAAAGAAAGAAGAGTGAAGAGATTAGGTGGATTGAATTAACAAGCTGTTCTGAAACCTTTCTTCCATTAGTGAGATGTTTCTAATATTGGCAGAAAAGTACCTTAAGGTTTTAATTTAAGAAGCTGTAGGATCCATAAAACTATTGTTAGGACCAATCCAAATGCATTGCAGGAACACTGGGCAAAGAAAATTGCTGTATTTTAGAAATGGATAGGAAAGACAGACCGTGTTTTATTTTTGTTTAACAATTCAATGTGACTGTCAATTTGTTGTTGTTCTTTTTTAAAACATGATTGTTACAAGAGACATATTATTTTCTCAACGCTCATTAGAATAAGAGTGTCTTGTGAAACTGATAGGCATGGACTTTCCCAAAGATGCATTTCTTCAAATGTCAATTTGCCTTGCAAATAATGCTGTTAGGAACTCCTGAGAAATCTAACACTCAGACTCAATAGATCTAGAATTACTTTATTTCAGGCACATCAACCTAAATGAGACGAAGAACAGCTTTTACCAAGTTAAATACTGCCGTCAAATATAAGGCAAAATGATGGATTAAAACATGGCCCTTTCTCCCACCTTTGAACCACAAAGGATTACTAGCTGCTCTTTCCTCAGGCGTGTCTATTTATGGCCAGCTATGTAATGTTTAATGGATGTGGTGGCTCAGTGGCTAAGACACTGAGCTTCTTGATCAGAAGGTCAGCAGTTAAGTGGTTCGAATCCCTAGGGCCACATAATGGGTTGAGCCTAGCAGTTTGAAAGCACGTAAAAAATATGCAAGTAGAAAAATAGAGACCACTTTGGTGAGAAGGTAACAGCGCTCCATGCGCCTTTGGCATTAAGCCATGCCGGCCACATGACCACTGAGACGTCTTTGGACAGCGTTGGCTCTTTGGCTTTGAAACGGAGATGAGCACCTCCCCCTAGAGTCAGAAATGACTAGCATACATGTGTGTGGGAACCTTTACTGTAATGGACATCTTTATTTCTTACCCTTTTCTATATTATCACGTTCTATTTTGCTAACTTCAATCCAGATACTAGATAGATAACTTATTTAGTTCAATTGCACTAGATCTATCTACTTAAGTAAGAGCAAGGTTTAAATATTTGGGATGCCTCCGAATGGCAGGGAGGTGGCTGTTGAGAAATGAAATTGACCAATGTTTGGAAGATAATTTATAAAAAAGAACTGTAGAATCAAGCTGGAGCTCCTATTTAGTTGGCTGCCAAAGGAAGCTCAGCCAAAGAAATTATCCAAATAACATAATATTTTCATACAATCCTTTGAGGATGCCTAATACCTCATAAGGATGCCTCATTTTTATTTGGAAAATGTTCCATACGGTAGGAGGCTGACAAGTCTATAACATGTCACCTTTCTCTTTCCCTATTCCTTCCCTCTTCATTTCAACATACTTTACTTTCATTAATTTCCCATAAAGAACATATTTTCTATGTAAGTGCTACAAGATGAATGTATTCCTATAACAAGCAAAATTTATAGAAACAGGTATGTCATGGTTATTTATTGCGCATCATTAAAAATCTTACAGGCAAAGTTGTTCCAACCAAGCTTAATGAGCATGTCTGAATTGCTTTCTTAATCTGAAAGGCAAAATTTCAGATTCACTTTCCCTTGCCATGTGGCTTAGAGGGAGAAGCTTGGCTGTGTAGTGTCACTTCTTAGATGGAGTAACTCTTTTTTCCAAATGCCTTCATGAAGATTTGGAAACCAGTTTGTTTTTCTTCCTAAGTATGTGTGTACTATTTTTAAATCTGCCTTAAGTATTCTCTCTAAGAAACAATTATTAGAAGTGTTTTCCCTAGCAAGTATGTTTGAAGCATGGCTTGGCAAGATTTCATTTTACATTGTAAAGTTCACTCAATGCAGATTGCCACAGCACTAAGTTCTCAAAGTTAGCTACTGCTTTGATTTTTTTTTCACTTAAAAAAGCAGATAGGTAAAGAATATGCAGAACATGCAGTCTGATCCAAAGTAGTTTCTGAAATAATCTGGAGAGCACATTTTCAAAGGTAAAAATGGTAAAACCATTTTTGAGATGAAGTATGTCATGATATCTGTCATCCTGCTCACTTTTGAGAACCATAATAAGGACTATGTTGCACATTATGTTAAATTATGAAATATGACTATAAACCAAACCAAGCTCTGTCTAACCCAGGGATCCCCAAACTTGGCAGTCTTAAGACTTGTGGACTTCAACTTCCAGAATTCTCCATCCATCATAGCTTCACGTTTCCCAGCTGAAACTATGATTAAGTCTGTCCATCTATTGTGAAATTAAGGAAGTTTCATTATGTCTTCTGACTACAAGCTGACTTTCATAGATATGCTCTACTAGTCTTTTGCCTATTTGTCCTATGTAGTGGCTATTACAGGCCTTACACTGCATATTGTACACAGCTCCTGTTTTTTCTTCCATCGCTACCAAGTATGTTTTGGAGGGCTTTAGTTGTTTTGTCTGCTATGGTGATCCCATGTGGTTGTAATAGTCTGTGGGTTGTTCTTGAGATATCTTTAATGCTATCTTTTCATTGTTTGGGTTAGTTATGCTGCTATGATGACCCAGTTCAAAGCAATCCATGAACCAAAACAAGAACTTAAGAACAAAGAGTCTTTATTGCAAATACCCAATTGCCTTCTGTCTTTTGAAGTTGGTTTATTTTCAAAAGCACAGTAAATAATTGCCCAGATAAACTCTGGCTGCAGTCCAAAGGTAATTACTGAGATATCAAAAGCAAAACTTGGCTGAGGAACTCTCACCTAAAGATACAAGAGCACAGAGACGCTGGACTTGAAAATTCAACTCTTTGATTCCAGCACTGCTAAACACAACTGGCTGGCTTTTAAAGGGTTCCACTCAGCTGCGTTCCTTCCCTTACTTGCTCCTAAGTAGATTTTTCTCCAGAGCCTGTTTATCTCTGCGTCTCTGTCTTGGGTCAGGTGGGAGCGCTGCTCCCAGTTCTTCCTCTGAGCTGCCCTTCTCTGACTCCACCCCTAGCTCACTGGATTCTGCCTGGGCCTGCTCTTCCTCAGCTCCAACCTCCCCCTCACTGCTCTCTGCCAGCTGTTCCTCCTCAAACTCCAAGTTGGACACTGGCAGAGCCATGACACTGTTATTGTGGGGTTGAGGGGGGAATTCTGGGAGCTACAGTCTCATACAATTATAAATTCCAAGTTCTGGAACATATCCTGTACAATAACTGAGGGGACCTTGGTGCTCTCTGAGCTTGGCTGTTCTGTTGCTGATGCTTCATTACCAAACTAAGTAACATCATCAGTGCACATGTACAGCAACTAACCACTTTCATGATTCAACATTTTCTTCACTCAGTAAAGCTTTATAAAAATTTAAAGCTTTATAAAAATTTATAAATATGCTAACAACAGAGTGTACAATTCAATTGTGTTTGCCTATTTGTATTCACCTTAATTGACTTGTAAATATGTCTGTCCAATACTTTCTTTGGAAAGAACAGTGAAGATATAATCAAGTTCATAGTTCAAGATTGTTTTAATTGAGAGTATCTCCACCTGTAAATACCAAACTG
Source organism: Calamaria suluensis (assembly GCA_032468135.1). Taxonomy (NCBI): domain Eukaryota; kingdom Metazoa; phylum Chordata; class Lepidosauria; order Squamata; family Calamariidae; genus Calamaria; species Calamaria suluensis. The sequence goes on along the minus strand of JANHFP010004426.1, from coordinate 59,368 downwards.
CAATCACAAATAGACCACATTGAAACTTCATTCTGAGATTGAAATTGTATAGAAAAAAATATATATGTCTCTTCTTGTAGACTGATTAACCAGAGGAAAAACTTGGAAAATAGACCAACGAGACATTTACAGGGGATTTGAAAAGTCAAAGACAATAATCCCATGCTTTATCTTTAGAGTGAAAAATAATAAATTCTTAACTTTTGTTGCATTGTATTATTTCAAAGAATCCTACATCCTGTATTATTATTATTTTAAACCTAAACCCATATTTTTGTCTACACAATGGCATCAAATATAGATAACAATTAAGTTCTTACACTTAAGACTGGTGGAAAGTACATATTGTTAGAGAGACAAAAAAGGTAGAGAGACAAAAAAAAATGTAATACCATTTTTGAAAAGCCTGGATGATTGATCTCTTAGAAGCAGTAACTTTAAAAGGATTTCGTTTTAAAGTACAAATACCAAATTATGATATGCAATTAAAATGGCAAGTTTTGCCTACTTTGTGATATCTTCCTATTTCAGCCACAGCACGCAGAGAGACAAAAACACATAGCATACACATAAACACATGAAAATGCCACACAAGGGAGAGCTGAAATATGCATGCGCACATGTCTATACACATATACACAGAGGAATGGAACACATCAGAAGGAAAGACACCGCAAAGGACTTGGAAAGAATTTCAGAAGTCATTTTCTGCATACTTTCTCTAGCTTGCTTTTCAGTCTCAACATCCACTTCTCCTCTGCCTTGTCCTGTCCCCATTCCTCAAAGACTAGACCAGCAGGCTAAGACAAATTACATCTGCCAGACTTCTGAATTAAATTAATGGCTTGTAGGGCACTTTGAAATTAGCTCACATACAACCCTGTTGACAATGCAGGTTGACAATCTTGATTTATTGTTGTCCTATAATTCATCAGTTATATTCTTAATGCTAGTATTTTGTATAAATTCTTCCCCTTGGGTAATATTCAGTTCGGTAAAATATTCAATAATATTTTTGCTGTGCATTAAAATGAAGTATCTTCCCCCCAAAAATGTTACATTTTGATGATGCTAAATTTATGCGTATTTTGAAATGCCAATCAGAACAGTGAAAGATTATCCATGGAAGGACAGCCATCAATATTATACAGAATATTCTACAATATTCCTACAAAATTTAAAAAACCTATGATAGCTGTATAAACCATAATTGAAGGAGGAAGCTCAGGTCCATCTATCTGATCTTTGATGACCTGTATACTGCATGAGTCAAAAAGAGGACTATGAAAATATTTACAGACCCCTCACATCCTGGACATAAACTGTTTTAACTCCTACTGCACACCAGAACAACTAGACACAAGAACAGTTTTTTCCCGAACGCCATCACTCTGCTAAACAAATAATTCCCTCAACACTGTCAAATTATTAAATAAGTCTGCACTATTATTAATCTTCCCATCGTACCCATCACCCATTTCCTTCCACTAATGACTGTATGGCTATAACTTTGTTGCTTGTATCCTTACAATTTATATTGATTGTTTCCTAGTATAATTTGATTGCTTATTTGTACCCCATGACTGTCATTAAGTATTGTGCCTTATGATTCTTGATGAATGTATCTTTTCTTTTTATGTACACTGAGAGCACATGCACCAAAGACAAATTCCTTGTATGTCCAATCACACTTGGCCAATACAGAATTCTGTTCTATTGTTAAAATATTGTAGGCATCTGGTAAATAAAGTAATGGAAATAAGGCCTTGCTTAGTTAGCTGAGAAGAGGTTGATTTTATGGTAGTCATCCAGATCCCTGGGACTGTTAACACAGCAATGAACTCATTAGATCCTTTCCTGGGCAATGAAGGCTGCTTAGGAATATGTGCTTGGATCCATCATTAGTCCATATCTCCTCCTTTAAGGAATAAAGTGATTTCAATGAGAAAAAAGTGTTCAGTCTTCAATTTCCACTTTTATTAACTCTGTCCAAGTTGTTTCAGAGTGACACAAATATGAAAATGAATGAGTAAATAAATAAATTATTGAGAGATTTTTACAGATTGTCACATTAGATGTATAATGTTAGTTATTTAATATTTTGAATAACTCCCTTTTTATGACCCTCCAATCTCTTAATTTGGGGTAGAGTCAGGGAGACTATTATTAATATTTTGAATATAAATACAAAACTGTTGCATACTAATCCAAGGTGACACAGTCCTTTGTATTAAAATCCAATGCAATTAAATTCATTTTCTATATTATACAATAGTAAAATAATACTATTGATATATTATGCAGATCTCTCTTCCACATTTTTTACACACATTCTTTTTGGGTACATGTCAGCTGAAGAATTTCTCATTCAAGTAATCTTATAAACCAAGTATTTTGTCCATGCCAAAAATCTGGATTCACTTTAATGGAACTGGATCACCACATACCTTACTTTTCAAGAGCCTAACCAATTTCTGACCTTTTAACTTAGCATGCTTTAAAAAATATAGAGACCTCTTTTATGACCTTTCCCTAGTTTGCATATGGAACATCCAGGAAAAAAAATAACCGAATTTAAGATTTATTTTTAAACCTCTGAGTTGTGTTCACTACATTCCCAGTGACACTAATTATTCTTCCACTCTTGTCTTACAGTAGTAGGTGCTATTGCAATCATGTCTGAACATTCATTCTGCTCCATGTGGAATACCACCCACAGTTACTCCAAGTGCAATCTAGACATATTGCCTTACCTCAGGGGTATCAAACTCAAGGATCCCAGGCCGGATCCAACCTGTGAGGTGCTTAGATCTGGCCCACAGAGCCACCCTAAAAACAGCAACTAACTGGCCCACAGTGTCTCCGCCAGTGAAAACTAAGTTAGGGAGGGCCACATGCAGCCCTCATGAGCTTAGTTTTCACTGGCAGAAGGTTGCAGGATGTCATCATTGCCAAAAATGGAGCTTGGGAGGGCTTGGTCCACCACAGGTGTCCCCAACAAAAATGACGTTGAGCTGGCCATGCCCATTCCATCCATGCCCTCGCGGGGCCCATTTGATCAAACACAACACTCATGTAGCCGTCAATGAAATCAAGTTTGAAACTCCTGCCTTACCTGGTACAGAAAATTGCCCATAGAGTGGACCATAGCATCTTTCCCTTGGCTATTCTAGGGACTTGTGACAACCAGAGGATCCAGAAGGTCATGAAAGGAGGAGAATGAGAGTATTGGATTTGGCTGCTTTCAGCATGCTTTCTCTCTTCCTAAAGTCAGGATTCTCCTATATTAGAAACCAGCCCAATTCAGAGAATGACTCATTTGCCGGGGGGGGCACTTCAAAAATTTTAGCAAGGGGTCCTCTGCCCGGTTGCTGAGTGGCCATGGCCATGGTGGGTGTGGCCTAGTTGGCTTCCTGTGCCATAGCAGGGGAGAGCATTTTTGCCCTCCCTTGTCTCTGGAGGCTTTTTTCATGCTTCCGCGAGGGCGAAAACGGCCTCCCCAGGTTCCAGAGACCCTCTGGATGGTGAAAACAGGCCCATTTCCAGCCTTTCCAAACTCCCAGTAGGCCTGTTTTTCACCCTCCCTGAGCCTCTGGGTACATCCTGCACTTACCTGCATCCAATCTGGGCCATGTGGGGACTCCTAGAAGGGGTAGGGCAGGATGAGTGGGACGGGGCCAGCCAGAAGTAGGATTTGGGGGTTTTCTGAACTGCAAGACTCTTACCTAGATGTCCTCCTGGAACCCCTGTGAACCCCTGTCTATTTGGATACTGCAATATAAATTGTTCATTGAGGTGCTTGGATCATCCCTTCACCCATGGACAAGATTTTAAAAAAGGTGTTCCAGTATGATAGAAGGTACAAGGATTCCAGAATGTGTGAAAATATATTCAGTTTAACAAATGAATTTGAATTTAACATCTGTAACTCAAAGTCTGTGATGCTAGGGCGTACGTGAGGCTGCCACTCCTGATTTTTAAATGATTTCAAAATGTGACTAGAAAGGACAGCATCTATTTAGGAACAATCAGATATTGTCATCTATGTACAACTCCTGTATTTGTTTTAACATGCATGTTTATACACCCGCTAGTGCCAAAGTTTTTAACCCATCATACATGGGAGAGCATGTCTCCAGATAAAATCAAGTAGAACTATATTGCTGAAGGGGGAATATCAACAGCTTGAAGGCTGGGAAGGTGAGCAGCTGAAACGCTAGAAAAGTATGAGCCACAGCAGCAGGAAATATTATCATCCACCTTACCCTTGTTTCACAGTCTTTATTGCAATCAGATATAGTGAGCAATTAGTCTGACCTGTACTCTAGAGGTCTGTGAAATTGTGCTTTCATCTTAAGATAAGTCCAGGTTATATCAGGCCATAGCATAATTTAGCTGGTTTGTACAACTGCTGGAGGGCAAACCGGTAGAACACCTGCAGAACAACTTTCTTTCTTAAGATGCCTATTGTCTAATCTGTCAACCATTTCAACAGATCACCTTCTTCTTGACATAACTGGGAAACTAGTTCTATAAATGAGTGTACGGATACTGGAAGAAGCACGCCTCAGTGCTCATGTGGTCCTTTTTTGAAACGCAACTCTGAATCATTTGGATTCCAATTCCGCACAGGTTGTGTCCCTGCAAGTCTCCAGCTACTGAACGAGGAATAAAGATGTTTCAAAAACGTCTTTAAAATCACCACCTATAAAAGGACAGACTTTTTTCTAAGCACTCCAAAAACTGTTTGTATTTAAGAGAGAACCGCATTTATTGCTAAAGTTTTAAGTTTAAAAAAAAATAAGGAAGGTGTTGATGGTTATTGTGCCCGGGAGATTCTCACATTATTTTTGTACTTAAAGAATTAATGCAGTGATCTGCATTATGCACTGAATATAACCAGTCAACACTTAATCATAATTTTGATTACTGCAACTTTACTCCTGAAACACTTAAACTGTCATGAATTAAAATGGCAAGTCATATTCTAAGAAGAATAGTGCAAAATGCTGTTGGATTAATACTTACATTTTTTGTGTCCTGTGATACCATAAATCTGCAAAACTCCAATATAAGGATTGACCAAGAAAGTGGCCTTGACAAGAGAGATAACAGCCAAGTAACAGGAGTGTCAAACTGGAGGCCTGTGAGCCGGATGTGTCATGTGCAGGCCACGCCCACCCCAGATCCTCGAAGGGATAAATATCACAAAACATCACATGACAGCAACGTGACGCCACGAGTTTGACACCCATGAACTAGGGAAATAAAGAAGGTAAATAAAAAGTATAACATTGTAATAATTCCTATTCATACTTATTCAGCAGTGAATAAAATTATTATCCATGACAGGAGTATCTAACGGAAAGGTCAAATTCTGCAAGACTGAATACATAGAAGCTGCAATCTCCATCCTCATTCAAAATGAGTAGGTTCTTGGATCACAATGCCACTTCCACCATCTTGCAGGTGTTCATACATACACACCTTCTGTGGATACTTATGACCTATATGCCTTATTTCCAGCTAAGTATGCCTATAATTATGAATTGTGTATATACATATACAGAGCACAGAGCAACCACAAAATAACAATAATTAAAACAAGCTTTTCTTTTTTTGTTTTTCAAATGACATGGGAGAGTCATCGTAGGAAGCCTCTCCATTTCTTGCTTCTGACCTCTATCTTGTAGTGTAAATGAGAAAATTATTAAAACTTTGAAAATAACCACCTTCAAATTGAAAATTGAGTAATGGTTCATGACATTAGCATTTAATTAAATCAAATCTAGTTTTTTTGTTCTTGCCCAAATGACTTCATTTTTGGCCTAGTCAAGCCTGAGAATACCACTCAAAGCCAAGTGTGGTCTGACCACCTCTAAATTGGTCCTGTTTGTCTTCCACCGTACCATCAAGGGGCTCACCACAATCTCTCAGTGTTAAGTCCGGATCGAGAGTGGTCCAATGATGACAGCTGAGGCAAACTATGTAATTAACTTCTTTATTGAATAACAGCTGCTGAACGTCACCAGTAAAAGGCACAAGTCTGTCAGTGACAGCTCTATTTATATAAACGTAATAACATGTCACAACCAATCAGATCTCTCTCTCCTGCCCGCCTTTTCTTAATCGCAATTCCAACCAATAACATTTAACGACATTACGTTAGGATCTAACACTCAGCCATTCAGTTTTTTTTAATAACCCCTGTTCATCTAATATAACAAAGGGAAGACCAAAAAAAGTTCACAAGAAGGTAAGGAAGAAAAGCAACTGGGGTGGGGGGAGAGAAAAGAACAAAAGCTAGATTTTATTTAATATATATATTATTTTAACCAACAGTCTCAGGATTTAATATATTTCATCAAAATCATATTTCATATCCACCATAATCTATGTCTATAAGCAACTCAATTGTAAATTGCAAATAACATCAGGTCTTCAGTCCACTGAGTAACTGAACCCATAAATTTATTTTTCCACCGTTGAAGGACTAGTCTCTTAGCAGTATGAAGGTCATGGAGAATCCATTTCCTGAACTGTCTGTTACACATAAGGGGGAAAAATAAGATTCCCTTCATCCCAGTTCTGGTTAATTTCAGACATAACATTTGAATGTCAAGAAGAACTACCATCCAGGAACTCTTCTTTCCAGCTTCCTGATTAGCAAACTGGAACAGAGCTTCCCTGTCTACCATATGGGAACAGAATAATCAATCTGTGTAGCACATAGTATTCTTTTCAAGCCCTAAACACCATTGTACATCCAAAAACATTTTAAAATATTAAAATGACTGACATTTTGCATGATTGCATGAGATTTTGGCTATATAATCCTTCAAAACTTGCAGAAACGTTTTTTGCATGAAATCTTACATTTAATGTTCTGGGACTTTAACTAATTTTCTTTTTTTACAAATCCTACCAATTTTATGATTTTTACAAGAATCAGCTATGAATGTTACAAGTGCTCTGGTGCCAGAATCCACCACATCAAAGGCCCTTCACACAGCTTTGATAAACTAAATGGATCAACACTCTACAGTTGGTATATGCTGGTTCACCCCATGTGGTACCCTCTAAATGTGTTGATCCCAACTGGCTGGAGTTTTCAGGTGTCTGACTGCAAAACATGGAAAGCATCAGGTTGGGTAAGACTAATGTAACATTTCTATAGAGGCTAGCCTGAGAATTTGGGCTGAACTCAATTAAAGCTGAAATCAAGCTGGCACCAGTCCAGCTTGCCCTTAATCTAAGAGCAGGAAAGCTGAGGTGCCTATGAGTCAAAAGCCTATTACATTCACTGCTGTAAATTGTATTTCTTGGAAAAGTATTCAAACAACAATTTAAGGTCTATTGTTCTTTAAAACCAAGCACCAAGCAAATATCTAAAAGAACAAAAGTATTTTTCCCATAAATGACGTCTAATGGATCAGATATTTCCCTCTTTGTGTGTGTGTGTGTGTATTCATTTCTCATCATGTCTGAATTTTATATAAAAATGTCTCCAAATGTATTGTGAAACTGAGACATACCATGGAAAATAATAGTGCAGATGATTGATTACGAAAATGGGAGACACAATATGACCGCATTCCCCCCCCCAAGAAAAAAAAGGGGGGGAAAGCAGACAAGATAGTTCAGTTTCCATTTTAAATAAATAGACATTGGAACAATCAGGAAACTGCCAAGGTAAATTAATTCATCAAGGACACAGCACCAACAAAATGAGGCAGACTCAGTGATGGCCTCAATGATGGTGCTACAGTGGCCATGATGAAAGACAGTATTCTCCTGCTTTGTGTTTTTCTTCAGCCTGGACAGATTTCGCTCTTCTGACTTTACATCAAATCCAGCAAGTTCAGTGGCAGACTTTTGGCACTGAAAATTAGAATCCAAATTTGGCCTCAGAAATACACAAAAAGCTAAGAGTATCCTTTCTTCTTGAGGATTTGACACATGATTGACTGTTCCTGATCATCTCTTCACCTCTCATTATGAAGATAAACAGAAAAGAAAAGGATTCATTCAACCAAGAAGAGAAACTGTGACAGATACAAAACTAAGCCATTGTCCATCAAAATGTAACAGGCTCCAAGGTCATGTCACAAGCTGAGCTATTTAAACTCTTTCCAATCTGCCATCTGCGGTATTGAAATCAGACCACAGAAAACAGGTCAAACCTGCCTTGCTGCAAGTCTTTAAATACATCAGGATAAAGCGATTTGGTACATTTGGTTTGTCATCAGCCAGCTGGGGGTGTAGCACAGGACCTAGAATACATCACTCTGTGATTTGGTATATCCTACTAAGCCATGGTTTGTTGATCCAAAGTTCCTACAGTAAACAACAATGGTTGACTTCACACAATATCACAGGTTCCCAAACTTGGCAGCTTTAAGACTTGTGGACTTCAGCTCTCAGAAGTCTTGAACTTACTTCCTGGTTCGCGAGGTGAGCGGACGTGCCTGGGGTGGCTCTGCACCCCAGCGTCCGAATCCGTCACTCTGGTGTGCTCCTTCGGGAGCACAGGCGGTCCTGAAGGGACCACCTGCCTTAGGGCTGGCTTTCTGGAGGACCCTGAATCAATGGCAGTTGGGAGGGGGCTTGCCAGCCTCGCTCTAGGAGCCGGAGAACGCGAACACCCGGGTTGCTGTGGCGACATCATACCGAGCTGCCGTGGTGCCAGCATACCAAGGAGATGATTGAAGCAAAAACAGTGCAGTGTTGGAGAGAAAGGTGAGAATGGACTCCAGAATGGAATAGCGGAGATTGTTAATTAGAAAAAAAGGACACTTTTACAGCTCCAACACATTTTTAAGAAAGAGGAAGGGGTGGAGGCTCCCCCCCCCCCCC
>JANHFP010004425.1:8971-22774 GCA_032468135.1 Calamaria suluensis | reverse complement strand
ATAAATAAATAAATAAAAACCAGCGGCTGAGCCCCACCCTCCCTAGTACTATCACATCTGAGATAATTGCCAGTTTTTCAATCCTGCGCACATGTGTAGGAGGTCATATTTCTGTGTGTGCTCACATTTTTGATTCCTGGTGAATTGGTGGTTACAGTATGTGACACCCACCTGTGGGGACTTCTATCAAAAAATAGACAGTGCCACTGTGTTCATAGAGTGAAAAAGTAGGTTTTCCTGCTGCATCTAAGTATTACTTAGATATTCGGTATAATTTCAATATACTTTGAATCTTTGTTTAAAGTATTTGTTCAAAACTTCATTATCAGATTAAAACTGGTGGGATCAAAATAACAACTGCAACTATTTTGAATTTTAAAGTTGACGAGGTTAAACTGAAAATGTTTTTCAGCTTTTATTGCTCCTTTCTCTAATCTCAGTCAAAATTAAGTGCCACCTATTATTTTAAAGATGCTTTGTGTGCTGGAAAATTTATATATTATTTGTGTAATGTGGTTTATTAAAACATAATTGTATTTCATTTTAGCTCATTGCCAGTGGCTCCATGCCTGTAGAAGTTACATGAATATTAACACCACTGTCAAACATTTGATATTGCTTATCCAATAATCATATTGTCATCCCTTGGCTTTTCATTCCAGTAGAACACTATACTTCCAGTATTACTCAATAGTTTTCATGGACAATGTGGCAGGATTCTTTGAGGTCTGCCAAATTTCCTTTTGAAGAAGAGTTTCCTGTATAAATACATTGGCTTACCTATCTCTGTTTTGCCCATCTTGGAAAAGGACAAGCTATTTAAGTGAGTTATATACAGCATGCATAGTTACTTTACCATGGTATAGTTTTAGAATAATGCTGAAATAGACCATGAAACATTTGATTTCAGTGCATCAGGACAGAGTACAGCACAAAAAGGTAATTGTAATTTAGATGTATTGTATTTCAGATAAGGAATATCCTCAAAGTTAAAGAGGAAGCCATGCAGGTCACTTTTGTATACTGCTAATACAAACTGACCAGATTTAACAAGTCCCACGATGGGACATCATCGATGGGGAGGGGAACTGGCGAGGAAAACAAAAACAAAAACGGGACTTTTAAAAATTGCCCGGGCCTCCTGTCAGCCCGGGCAGCGTTTTTGGTGGCGCGACACCGTCGACGGGGGGGTTAGCCACGTGCACCAGTCTGCCCGCCTCCCCATCGACGGTGTCACACTGCCGAAAACCCTAACTTCCTGCTTTCTGCTTCCTGCTGCTGGGGAGGAGAGCAGGTGGGCGTGGCCTCCTCCTTAGCTGCTCTGAGCAAGCGGGACTTTTCAAAGATGGTGCAGGACGCAGGACTTTTGGCCAAAAAGCAGGTCTGTCCTGCGAAAAGCGGGACGGACGGTCACCTTATGCTAATAAGAATTCTGCTAGGTTATTTTTTTTCTCCCAAAACAGGCTACCCAAAAATTAATAATTGGCAAGTACTTCTTTGTTGTAAGTCCATTTTAGGATCAAAGTTTTCGGCTTCTGATTTTTCTTAATTATTTTAGTCTAAAATGTTCTGCTACCATTGATAATCATTATTATTTTCTCAGTCCAAATAGTTCTTGCTTAACAATGAGTCACTTAGCAACCATTCAGTTATGACAGACCTTACAAAAGCTACTTAGAAGTTGATTCCAGAGTTCCAATGTCAACATACATGGTCACATAACTGCATTTTAGGTGCTTGGCAACCTTAAGTATCACTTTAATGGATGGTCACAGTGTTCTGTGGTGACATAACCATGATTTACAATGTTTCTTGCCTGTTTCTGGTCATTTCAGCTGATTTCCAGCAAAAATTCTTGTTAAGCGAATCACTGCAGTTGTTAAATTAGTAATAATTTACACATAGTAAGGTGAATCTGGCTTCCCCATTGACTTTGCTTGACAGAAGGTCACAAAAGGTGATCACGATTCCGAGGGACTGCAGCTATCGTACATGTGAGACAGTTGCCAAGCATCTGAATTTTGATGACAAGACCATGGGGATGCTTGTGTGAAAAATGTAAGTCATTTTTTTCAGTAGCACTGCAACTTTGAAAGGTTATTAAACAAATTGTTGAGGACTACCTGTACGGTAGGGATGCGGTGGATCAGCAGGTAAGACAGCTCAGCTTGTCGATCGGAAGGTCAGCAGTTCAGTGGTTTGAATCCCTAGTGCCGCATAATGGGGTGAGCTCCCATTACTTGTCCCAGCTTCTGCCAACCTAGCAGTTTCGAACGCACGTAAAAATGCAAGTAGAAAAAATAGGAACCACCTTGGTGGGAAGGTAACAGTGTTCCGTGCACCTTTGGCATTTAGTTATGCTGGCCACATGACCACGGAGACGTCGTCGGACAGCACTGGCTCTTCGGCTTTGAAATGGAGATGAGCACTGCCCCCTAGAGTTGGAAATGATGAGCACATATGTGCGAAGGAAACCTTTACCTTTATCTTTTATCTGTACTATCCTTTATTGTTATTCGGTCATTTTCTCATTCTTGAGAAAAGTGTTTCTAATTTTGAGGAAACCTCTCCATCACCCATTATTGATTTAGTGTATTTTGAAAAATGATTTCACATCTTTCAGGATTTTTATATATATTCATGAAATAAATGCTTTGGTACACACACACACACACACTCACACACTAACATATTCAGTGATTCATACATGGTGTATTTTTGGTCCTTCATGTTGCCAACCTTTTGGCCTTTGCAAATCAAGCTATTGAATTGGTTCTCCCTTGTTTCATGCAGAGGTAAAGCAAAATTCTTTGCTGATAAGCAGTTGCTGTCAGTATATTGCTTCCTTTTCCTTACTTACATATATTGGCACAATTGTTGTGAAGTGGATCTCCAAGGAAACAGTTGGCACCTCATAGGCGAGTTACTTACTTCCACGTTTCTGTCATAATAGCTTTTTGTAATGTACTAGGTCAGCTATTATCACATTATATTTCATACAGGAGTAGTTTGTGGATTCATTCAAACCCTTGACATGACTAAGATTTAAAAATAGACTAAAGACATTTACACAGGCAAAACAATATATCTTATATAGGTGATGTAGAAAACTATTTTAATAAACCTATGAATTGTTCATATAATTATCTTTCTCTCTGTTTATGTCTCTCTCTGTGTGTGTCTCTGTCTCTGTCCATGCTTCTGTCCTGAGATACTCCATCATGTGACTATAATGTATGAACATTGATATTGCAGATATTATAGTACCAAATTTTATGACTGTGGTTACTGGAGAAACTGTTACTGCAAGGTTTAACTAGAAACCATATAATAGCAACAAATCTGCAATGAGAGAGATTAGATGTTTAGCTCCAGATGCAAACCTTGCATTGTGTGAAATGAACAAAAAATGAATGATAAACTGAGAGATAAGTGAGAGATATGGTGTCTACTTTTACCTCCGTTAGCTAAAGTATTCTAAAGTATTTTTAATACTGTCAGAAACTGAGCTTTGGACTTTAAAAGCATTGCTACCTTCTACTGAGATAGCACAGTAGAAAAGTAAGTGTATTATTATAGCTAATCTGGATTATAATCTATAATTTGTGTATTGTGCATTTCTTTCATACTTAGAGCAGAAACATCTTTAAAAAAAACAAAATGAATAATGATCAATGCATAAATAAAAGAAAATGCTGGACAGCTTGGGAGGCAATTCAGGTATTGTCATAGATGGCCAATTGAATCTTAATTCCAGTTTTAGACCAGCATAAGGAAAGTGGGATATAGTCAATTAAAAAGGTGTATCAGAGTCTAAAATAATGCAGGTAGTCCTCGTATAGTCCTTACGATCACAATTGAGCCCAATATTTCTATTGCTGAGTGAGACATTTGTTAGGTGAATTTTGCTCCATTTTATGCCCCTTTGTTGCCACAGTTGTTAAGTGAATCTGGATTCCTCATTGCTTTTGTCTGTCAGAAGTTTGCCAAAGTTATTTACATGACTGCAGGATACTGCAACTGTCACAAGTATCATCAATTGCCAAGTATCTGCATTTTGATCATGTGACTATGGGGATACTGTAATGGTTGTAAGTATGAAAAAATGTCATAAGTCTCTTTTTTCAATGCCATAGTAACTTTGAGCACTTACTAAATGAACAGTTGTAAGTAAGGGTACAGGATATAAAACACATACAATATTTTTAGGCTTTTGTATGTGCATGTATACATACAGAAAAGTATACAAAAATTTAAAATGAGGGGTAGGAGCATTAGATAGCTGTATGTGACATAAAGGTTTTTATGAAAAGCTTGTAAAATAAAGCATTAGGCTTCACTCTAGCACATAGAATTAATGGGCAGCATGATTTTGACCCCATTCTCCTTAAAAAAATAATCCTTAAATGTGAAATCTGAAGTAACAGTACAGGGAAAAGAGAACAAGTATTTCAAGTGCTTATGATTGCTTGGGATTTGTTGTTATCGTTAATATAACAACATATCCCATGAATGAAAACCAGAATTTTGATTTTCTTCTACATGATTTATTTTTGTTTCATTCACTCTTCTAAGAGCTTAATGACCAATGGTTGACCTGTTGAGAAGAAATGTTACTTGTTTTTCAACAGGATTATACTTTGTGGTGGCATGTAAACAAAAGTAATAAAGCCTAGTCTATTGTAATTGTGTGTGTGTGTGTAAAAATCTAAGTTCTGTTTGCATAAAGACCCTATGTCAGCAGATGAGACAAAAATGTTCCCATCTATCTACTTAGTGTGCAATCAGCATAAGAATTGCTAAAACAGGCAAATATTTTAACTGCCTGCCTAAAGTAGCAACCAAGTTGTCTGAGCCTCACTAGGAGTACTGTGTATCACCACATTGCAATGAGGAAAATTCACTTTCTTACAGTCACTACTCTGTAACTCACTGCCATTATTAAAAATGCATGCAGAGATCAGAATTGAACTGAAGTAACTATTTTTAAAGAAATCCCCTAATGAAAATAAGCAGAGACTTTTCTGTATTCTGCCTTAAAGTCAAAAAGTAAAAAAAAAAGTTTAAAAAATTTAAAAGATTTTAAAGTTAAAATCCTTGAGAATCAAACAGGATTGTTTTAGCTCTTCTACTATAACTTTTCCAGTCTGGGTCTTTCCAAATCTGCTATACTACCCTTCCTGTCTTTCTTCCCTATTTGCATGCTGAATAAAATGCATGGAAAATTAGGGAGGACTAATCTTTGTTTAACGCACAAAATATGTGGGGTTTATAATATGATAAATGGGGAGAAGACCTTTAAGTTTTGTCTCTGCCACAATCCTAGCGAGACTTCTATGCCTTTCAATTTTCAATCAGCTGATATAGGTCATTAATGTAGATTATGGTGATATAATCATCAGTCATATTTAGTTAGTTTCAGACATTCATTTGCTCCGATGTGAAAGAGTAGTTTCAAAAGGGAATGTACATGCTGCCTCATGATGCAATCTTTCTTTCTTGCACAGAAGATTTAAAGAGAGATTGAAGGAACATTTGGCTGAATGTTACAATTACCCTACAATCTGGAACACTGTATGAACATCTGTTATTAATTTCCATACTTCCAATTCTGTGCTTCAGCTATGGCAAAAAGAAGTCATTGAAGCTGAATATAGTCTGGGCCTGCTAGTTTTCAGCTGTGAATATACTGGATATTTTGCATTTTAACTTCGTTTTTCTTTTGCTCTATTGATATTTATTCCTTAATAAACAAACTTTTAAAAACCCACACTTCCCTGAGGACAGTGTAATGGTATGCGGAAAATACCTTGGGAGACAGAACGAAGAGACACAGCCTAGACAACAGTCAGATAAGAAACTGCCTAGCCCATAATTGGATAGTGGACAGGGCAAGAGCTCAGAAAGGAACTTCCCTAGTTTCTTGGTGGCCAGGATGCGGTGGCTCAGTGGGTAAGACAGCTGAGCTGGTCGATTGGAAGGTTGGCAGTTCAGCGGCTCGAATCCCTAGTGCCGTGTAATGGGGTGAGCTCCCCTTACTTGTCCCAGCTTCTGCCAACCTAGCAGTTTCAAAAGCACGTAAAAAATGCAAGTAGAAAAAATAGGGACCACCTTGGTGGGAAGGTAACAGTGTTCCATGCACCTTTGGCGTTTACTCATGCTGGCCACATGACCATGGAGATGTCTTCGGACAGCACTGGCTCTTCGGCTTTGAAATGGAGATGAGCACCACCCACCAGAGTCGGAAATGACTAACACATATGTGCGAGGAAACCTTTACCTTAGTTACTTGGGCAGTAAAGGAGATGGTGAAATAATACAGAATGATGACAACTTTAATAGATAGACCAGACAGGAAATAGTACCAAATGAACTAATTTTACTTTTTTGTGCAAATCTATAGTGACAGAATCTTGAAGATCTGAAAGTACATATTTTCTGCTGTCTCCTTTGCAGCCTGAGAAACTAGGGAAGGTCTCTTCTGAGCCTCTTTCCCCAGCTGAGGGCTATGCAATCTCTTATATGACTCTTCCCTAAACAGTGTTTTTGCCTCTACCTCCCAAAGTCTTTCCACAGACAGACAGCATAAAGATGATACGATAATGTAATGCTAACCTAACCCCACATCTATCATCAAATGTGGCCTGCAATCTAAGGTGTGATGTTCCAGGTGATCAATTCCCTACCTCCCTTTGTGTCCTAAAAGACAGAAGAGGAAGGCTCACCTGGTATATTAATTCCCTAATTATATGTTGAGCTCTTAGTAAGCCTCCCTGCCTACTTGCTGTAGGAGATAGGTTGTTCATTCTATTGAAGATTGTGAGTGATATAGTGGTGGGTTTCTTGAAACTGTGGAGGACTGCTGTTCAAACTGCAGGTTGATGTAATAGCGCTTCCTAGTGACTGCTGGAGATGAGTGTCCAGAGTTGCTTAGGAAGAAAATGATAGAGACCTAGCCAAAAAGTGTGTGAGAGAATTGAAGCAACTGACCAGGGCACTGAAGACCTAACAACAGATTTGTGGTAATCACATACATTTTTGGTGGCAGTGGAGGCACTCAGTGGTGTGTGAGAAGCTGTTGATCATCTATGGAAGAGTTGGCAGCACAACAACTGTGGAGAAACTGACAATGTCCCTGAGCAGGAGTGGGATCAGACAGATATTGACCTGAGGCTTGGCCTGAATTTTGCACCTATGATGGAGCCCATCACTCTGGGCAGTAGCCATCTTGCTTCCCACATGTGTCCATGGGACTCAGAGAGTAATGCCTGCTGTTGAATTATCTGTTCCTATTTATTTTTTTCATTGGAAGCTTTGCAGAAATATTTTTGTTGTTTCAGAACGGCTGGCGTTGAACCTCTTTTCTGAAGAGTAATGATAATAAATCCCCAAAAGAGATGCAGTAGTGCTGAACAGACAGTCCGTTTCTCTCAAAAATCAGTTTTTTAAAAACAAGATGATACATTCTGTAGCATCATATATAGTTTTATAAAATGAAGGGTTCTACATAGCCTCAGTCCAATTCATTGACTCCTAATGGTTTCCCCAGAATAGCACGTTATTTCCAAATAGTTATGGTTACCTATTTTGCCCTTTGCATGGTCCCTAATTGTTTATCACCAGCATTGCAGAGTATAAAATCTGCTAAAGTCGCGGTGCCTTTGAGGCAGATGGAGAGTTCCTTTCTCTAATTCCACCCAAAGGCAGAACTCCAAATCAGAGATTAGGGTTAATTTTCAGTTGTGGATCTCTTGTAGACATCAACCTTCGATGCTGTGCCACATCAATATTGTCTTATTTTTGACATATTTTATTTAAAGGATATGAGCATTTAATCAGATCATGCACGGTTTTTGTTTTGCTTTTCATCTTGGATTAGAATAAAAATGTACGGGAAGAACAGGATATTAGCTCCTTACTGGAATGAGATTAAGTAGCCCTTGTGAATTGAGGAAGGTTTTTCCAAAGCTAACTAGCACTCACAAAGAAATTTACTACTTGAGTTGTATCTTCTTTCCAGATTCCCTTTGATTCCCTCCCTACTTTGTATTTAAACTAAGTCTATCATAATACACTTGCAGAGAATATCAGCAGGCTTCTTCTTCTTTTTTGAAATAGTTAAGCATTGTTTCCAATTTAGTGCAAGTGATTTATTGGACAAAAGATTGGACATGGTGAAGGTTGAAGAAGTGGGGCTTCAGTTCCTGAGGGTATTTATTGGCCTAAATACCCAGAGCCTATTTCAGATAATTGTTGCAAAAATGTTGCATGGAAAAACAACATTTCAAAAGAGCATTTTCACATGCACTGTGAAATCTGATTAATTTTTGCTTCACAGTTCCACAAAATTAGAAGGATGTGCTTCTGAATCAAAAGCACAGGCAGCAGTCCTTGTGTAGAGAATTTATGAGAATCCCTGGAAGTGGGCTCCCCTTAAACAAACATGCACTTTATTTTCAGTAAAAAACCTGTGGACTGACTTATAGCAAATCTAGATGAATAAACTGAATAAGAAATAAAGACATGTTACATTTTCTCATTATATTCTTGTGCCCATAAGCTAGAAAGCCGTTAGGAAACTTCTAAATTTGCTCTCCATCTCTAAAGCAATTATTCTGCGGAATGCCTCTCCCAGTCTGGCCCTTCCACATTTGTTGGGCTACAAATCCAATCAGCTATGTAGAGTGTTGGCCATGTTGACTGGGAGTGATGGGAATTATGATCAAGGACTGCATTGCAAAAGGCTATTCAAAGAGACACAGAATTGGAATGTAGTGGTCTTGTTCAATGAGTTTATTATGTTGCGCAACCTCGTGACTTTTTTCTCCTCTCTTTGCAGGGTCATTTGGATGGGCAGTAGCTGTTAGATTCCAGAAACAAATTTTGCTGTTTTAGTGCATTCAGAAAGCACTAGGGCAAGAGCCCGTTAGCTGAGAATGAGGACAGCTGAGGATTCCTCTGGAACTGTCCTTCACCGCCTGATCCAAGAGCAGCTGAGGTATGGCAACCTCACTGAGAATCGTACACTCCTAGCCATACAGCAGCAGGCCTTACGAGGAGGAGGAAGCAGTGGGAGCCCCCAGTCCTCCCTCGAGAGTCTCACACAGGATGAGAGCCAAATGGTTCAGCAATCAACACGACAAGAGCCCCAGGGTCAGGAGCACCATGCTGACCACCTCTACCTGGAGAATAACATGTACCGCTTCTACCAGCCTCAGCATAAAGGAGAAGAGCTTCCCACCTACGAGGAGGCCAAAGCTCAGTCTCAGTATTATGCCACGCAACCAGGACAACATGTTAGGGCCACCTTGTCTGGAGCACCTATAGAAGGTGGACAGCGCAGGACCTATGCTTCTGACATTAACAGCATACCGCAGGACGAGTCACTGAAGGAGCTGACGCATGGTCATATACGGTCACTCAGTGAGCAGCTCCTGCAGGTGTCCCTGGAAAGGAATGGCATTCAAGCGCCAAACCACATGAGTTCCTCTCACAGCTACCCTCAGCTTTCCAGGCATCATCAACTCTGTGCCTCCAGAGGAAAGTCCTCGGAGGCATCAGAGCCCCGTGGTCCACCTCCAGAATATCCTTATATAATCGCTTCACAGGAGGCATCAGAAAGTTACCTTTCTGACCCCAGGCAGCACTACAGAGAAGGTCCAGGATTTCAACATCCCGAAATCAGGTAACTGTTTGTGTTGGTTTTATCTTACTTTGTGTATGTTGGAAGTTGGAATTTCACAGAATACTTTCAAAGGATTGTGTTCTGGTTAGTCATTCATTTCAGTTCTTCTTGTGCTTAAATCTAGCCCTTTCCACCTTGTCAGAAAGTACCTCCCCCCCCCCCAAGAAGATAAATTGGATGTGGATGGTTATTATCCTGTGTGGAGATGTGTGGAGTTAAACTCTTGAATCCTGTTTCAACTTAAGCCCCTCCTCTCTCCCCAACTTTACCTTTCCTTGTGGAAGAAAATTTGCCTTTGATTTGTGTTTGTTTCTTTTGGACTTTGTAAAGAGATTTTGTTAATTTTAGGACAGATTGGGCACACAACTTCCATGAACAATGTGGGAAAGAATTGGCATTCACTGTTGTCCAAAGATAAAGAAGCAAATAGTTCAGAGAGCATGGAAAAACCTAAAGGGAGTTATAGCAGACATCCTTCCAAGCTTTGTAAAGAGGTTCAAAGGCCAGTTGATTCTGTTTTGGGAGGGGATGGTTCAAGATTCCATTTCATCATAGAGTTACTCTTACAAAAGTGGTAGAGGAAGAATCAGAGTTGTACCTCTTGTGTAACTTTGTAATTAGGAATGCAAGCTTATCTGAACATCCTATCTTTAGCATATAACCACTTTCCTAAGTTTTATGAATTGTGCCAGCAACCAGTGAGCTGAGAATGCTGACGGCCAATCTTGGACCTGGCTTGCTTTTGGCCAATAAAGAACATTCCTTCTTGCTTAGAATATCATAGTTTTACAGCAGGTTTTGAATGGCATTTACAAATACTTTCACAACTGCCTGCCATCATTGTGACTTACCGAGAATGAAGGGGGAACTGAACCATAGTTTCTGGCTTGAAACAACCTCTAGTGAATGCTGGCAGGAAGAGATAATGTTGGAGGCAGGAAATTGGCTTTTTCCTGGGGAACAAAAGAAGGTGGGGAGACAGCTGTGTGCTAAAAGGAAGGTGTATATATTCTTGTGTGCTCTAGGATCACTTCACAAGAATGTCTGAATAACTCTGCATCAAAGGAGCCTTGGTCAGATGAGGCTATGTCTTCTTAGGAAGTACTTTCTGCTTTGTGCACAAGAAGGACCTCCATGTTGAATTCTACCAATCTCAATCTCCTGCTTACCCACATAGCAGTTTAATTGTAAGAGCGGGAAGAGAGAGAACTATTAAAACTAACTTGTTTTTGTTTAGGCATTAGAATTAGAACATTCCAGAATTAAATGGACCTTGGAGTTAGTCAGGTGGGATCATGGTAGCCATTAATTTTGATTAAATATTTATGAAAGTTTACTATAGAGTTGTAGAAATTAATAGAAAACTGAGTGAGGAAAGGGTTCACGGAGCACACCAAGATGGCTTGGGATGGGTTTTGGATTAATGCAACATAAAAACCTCTGTTGTGGTTTATAAATGTGGGTTTATAGTTTAGCAAAATATGTGACTCATCAAAGGTGGGTTTTTTTTAAAAAAAATTGGAGCATGGCATATCAGTGTTGAACTCAAACACTGAATTAAAGATCAAAGTGCAAATAATAAACTGAATAGCATCAATTGTACCATGAAATCCATGCTTTATGAAACCAGGTTTGTGTTTTTCTCAAAATTAAAAGGCTTTGTGCCCATAGTAATAAAAAATGCTGCCCTGCAAATCGTATTAGTGGATAATTGAAATTTAAAGCAGTCTTGAATGGTTTATCCCACTCTAGGCTACCATATCTGAACTGGAAGAATGTGGATGACACCAGAGGATAGCTAAGAGATTTATAGTGGTTGTCTGAACTTTTGCAGCAGAGATGGAAATCTTAATCCAACCTTGATCAACAGTGTTCGGCTAATAAACATTAGAGGGGTAGAATTTTTAAAGCCCAGGGTATTTAAGTTGTTCATACGGTTGGCCCAGATACTTGAGCTTTAGTACATACAGGGCTGGGGCCTTCCTTCTAGAAAGTACTTATTCATTTCTTCATCTTTTAATTTTTTTTTAGGATGATGCAAACTCCGATGTCCCAAGCTTTCATGCCACAGCAGGCTGCCCTCTGCCATAACCATCTGGGATCACTTACTTCGGCTGGGATGGCAGCTTTGATGGCAACTCAGGCTGCTTCTACTAGTAACCACCTGTCCCAACTAGAAGCTGTGTTGATGGAGAATAAGAAGTTGTTAAGAGAGAATGAGACCTTTCAAAGAGAAAATGAATTGTTGCGGAGGGAACTGGAGAATTACAATGAAAAGGCCAGCCGGATTCAAAAGGTAAAGACCAAGCATAGCTCTACTTTAGCCAAGCTATCTAATCAAAATATATGCAACTAATACACATCTTGTCATGGAAGATGAAACTACTGCAATCAAGGACAAAGTCATAATTAAACTTTCTAAAATTTAAATCCTTATTCCGTGTAAGAAAAGGGTATTTGTTGACTATCTCTTGTCTTATCTTGGCAGCAAGAGTGGAGAATCTGGTTTTATGTTCTCCAACTATAGGAAAACTTGGTTGATGGGCTAAAGCAGGTCTTTTCAGGTTAATAGGCATGCTTGGAATTTTGAGAGCATATTGCAGAATATTTCACAATAATGGTTATGTGATGCAGCAGCATGTTCATTACCATCACCATTTAATTTTGGATTTTTTGATTCTGAGCAGATTGGCATAATTACAAAGTACTGGGTTTGGAAATAGCCATCCACCATTTTTGTTTTCTAAGGACATGGGGCCTTTGTTGGTGTTACTTTTCCACACCATTTAGATAGAATTGATCATTATAAGTTTGTATTATGCAACAGTTATTATTGTACGTTGCACATAAATACAGAAAGCAGGCCTTTTGGAGATTAGAAACCAGAAATGGCATATAGAGAACAGTATTTTATCAGGACCAAAAATTGATCTTTCTACTCTCAGTGTATCATTTCCTTCAATGAAGGCTTGCAAGGTCAATGGTGAAAGTTGACTCATGCATCTCAAACAAGTACCCAAGTTATGAGTGGTAGAATTGTCCATTCCAGTAGTGAGGACCATAAAAGAAAAAGAAAAAATATATATCTTTTTCTATCACTTTAAAAAGTATCTGCATGGGTTTTTTAAAGATGCATATCAAGTCCATTTTGAAGTAGCAATTCACCAGTTTACACTATGGTTTCCATAGTTTATTGAAGTAGCCACTGTAACTTTGTTCACAGGTAACACTTAGCCATAAATCATGCTTTACAAACCCCAATAACCGAGTTCACTCATTCTGCTAAGCAAAGCTAAACGAAGTTCTGGCATGGTAATTCAGATAATCCTGAATTTGACCACACAAAATTGTGGCTCAACAACACAGCCACTAAACACTCCAAAGCACCACCGTTTCCATACAATTCAAATAATAGTGCTGAGATCTTCCAAATTCTTGCTTCAAACTTTCAAGCAGTTCTCGCATACAACTATCATGTAAGAACCCCCTTTGTGGGGCCTAGGGAAACTGAAAAGATTGCTTACCTCTTCCCTGTTGTATTACTCTGTGATTGGTTTGGGCTTAGAGTTACCTGTGAATTCAACTATTGTGTTTGGAACAATCATGGCGCTAGCTGGAAGAGCAGGGGGCTCATCAGAGTGCTTCATAGAGCTTTGCTTTCAGCAACATTTCCCCAGATGCTCTCTTTTTTTTGCCTTTGGTTTCCCAGAAACAGCTGTCCTGAAAACCATCTCCTCCTCTTAATACTTTTCAATTACTCTCCCTCCCTTTTAAACAGCTGTGGAGCACAAGCTGACAGGACCCAACTGATCTTAAGCTGAGTTGTTGAGTGGAGAGAGAGAGAAAAGAGTCTATTCACCTCCTCTGCTAACAGTTGTGCTCTCCTGTTATCTGGCCCGGCCTCCTGGGCTCTCTTTGGTAGACAAGACACAGAAGCTTTTGTGCAGAAACACACAAGGAGAGGCTGTGGCAAGCCCAGCATCGGCCTAGGGCAAGAATGCTCTTCTTGAAGCCATTGAGCTATTTGGGGATGGGCTGACCTGTGCCAGGGCTGCAGAGGGAAAATGCCAGGCCTGCAAGCTGTAACAGTGGAACATGAAGCTGCATATCAGTTGGAA